>SJYQ01003502.1:408608-423180 GCA_006410935.1 Redunca redunca
CTGTGAAGAAGGCTGAGCGCCGAAGAATTGATGCTTTTGAACTGTGGTGTTGGAGAAGACTCTTGAGAGTCCCGTGGACTGCAAGGAGATCCAACCAGTCCATTCTGAAGGAGATCAGCTCTGGGTGTTCTTTGGAAGGAATGATGCTAAAGCTGAAGCTGCAGTACTTTGGACACCTGATGTGAAGAGTTGACTCATTGGAAAAGACTCTGATTCTGGGAGAGATTGGGGGCAGGAGAAGGGGATGACCCAGGATGAGATGGCTGGATGGCGTCACGGACTCAATGGACGTGGGTCTGAGTGAACCCCGGGAGTTGGTGATGGACAGGGAGGCCTGGCGTGCTGCGATTCATGGGGTCGCAGAGAGTCGGACACTACTGCGCGACTGAACTGAACTGATCTACATGCCTAAGATTCTGTTCCATTTCTTCAATTTATGATCACATGGACCAAGTGATGTAGGCTATGTCTTGTTCACTCTCATAAAGTGAGAGATGAGTGTTATTCCTAGCTTCTAATGTCACAGTCACAAGCAATATGCTTAGAAGTGTGGTATACAATAGCTCTTGACATTTTTCTAACAGAATTACAAACTGAAGAGACCCTGTGTACCAAAACCTAAAACAAAACACTCAATACAAATGCTAATATGAAGTACTTTTAGACACACAAAGGTACAAGTTATATAATGACCTGGGGACACATTTTAGAACTCAACCACGAAGACAATCTTCTGTACTAATTTCTGAATGATTCTCTATGGAATCTCAAGTCCAATATCATTAACTGCATTCCCTACCAACATGAAGGACATCTTCAGGTCCACCTTCTGTATTTTAAGTAGAATGATTTTCAAGGTTTAATAACCCCCTCAGTATGTTAGGTTAAAGATGATAACTTGCCTCTTAAAAACTCAAGTTTAGGATGATAGAGAAACTGGTTGAGATTCCATGTAGCTAGAAGATACCTCATGTGTGTGTGGAAAGAGTGCAGGGCCAAGAGTTAATGAAACAGTGTGAGTATGTTTCAAGTTATTCATAAAAGATTTATTCTTATTGATACTTTAATAATGTTTTGGAAATAACAGGTTTCTGTTGCTGACACTGGGTCATTTGTTATAGTATGCAGGCAAGTTTTTTGATTTATGCCTCTAATTTCAATATTCAGTTATAAATATATATCTTTTATTTGCTAATAAAATGAAGTTACATGGATAGTAATAATATGCTCTGATGCATGAAGTTATTTTGCTGGTATATGTATATGTTTTTTGTACTTACATTTGTGGATATATTTAATAGCTTTGAAGACTTCGTAAAAAAGATAAAAACTAAAAACTTCTTCAACATATTAACAGCATATGTGGGAAAATAAGGCACTGGAAGATTAAACTGTCATAAAAGAAAGAAAATACCATAAAACAAAATACCAAGAACTGTATGATTATAATTTAAAAAAATTTTTCCAAAAGAAGCAATTTTTCTTTAGTTCAATGATTACTTTAAATATTTAGAGCAAGTGCTTCATAAATTCTGACTGCAAGTTTTATTTCCTCTTCTGTAATGTGAAATCAAAATAATTGTTCCTTAATTACTTTATATAATTGAATTCTACTTTTTAAAATTCTGTTATTTTTGTGTATGATGTTTATGAAAAAAAACTACTCAAATTAGAGCAGTCTAGATTTTTCTTAAAAATGCCAGGCTATGAAGAAACAAAAATTATATTTAGGATGAAATATCTATAGTATTAGGTGTGCCCTTCCCTAGGCAAACCACACACATTGTATTTTTGTATTAATATCCTTAGTAAGCAATCAAAAACAGTTTGAAGATTATTCAGTATTTTGACAATTTTTAGAAGGATGACAAATCTTACTAGTGAAACTCCATTACAAAGGAGTAGTAAAGAATATTCATTAGGCAGCGTTTGGGAGATGAATCTGATGTAGAATTGAATCCTGGCCTCTCCTTTTTCTAACTGAATTGGGACAAGTTACTTGACCTTTCCAAATCTCAGTTGCTTCACCTGAAAAATGAATTATACAGTAAAATATGTAAATTTTGCAGACCATTTCCTGGCCCATAGCAGGCACTTGGAAACTGGTAGTATTATTCTTGAAATTGAAGGAAAAGAATATCCTTTTGCAGTTTACAGATATATCCTTTAAAAGTACATATCAATAGATGGGTATAATATAAAGATATTGAAATTTCTCATTAGGTAATCTGAAGCAACTTTTTGTTTGAGTTAATAAAGATATTTGAACATGATAGTTAATATTTTAAGAGTTGTCCATTGTCACCTAAGTAAAATTTATATTTTTAGTATTTCCATGATGGTGAAATAGGAAATACTTCTTAAAATATAAGTAAAATACAAATATGAACATATTATTCTGCATTTGTAGGAATTTTTCCAACCTCACAATAACTTCAGAAACTAGAAATTAAGATCTTTTCATGAGAAAGTCATTGCTATTGATTTATGGAGCTAAAATACAGCCAGAATTGTGATATCTAAAAGTCAACCCTAAAAAAAACTTTCTACATTTATATTTTATGATAGCATTCTGGCTATTAGAGGAAAATATATTATTATGAAAAATATCTATCTGTAAAGCTGGATGGCATCACCAACTCTATGGACATGAGTTTGGGTAAACTCCGAGAGTTGGTGATGAACAGGGAGGCCTGGCGTGCTGTGATTCATGGGGTCGCAAAGAGTCGGACACGACTGAGTGACTGAACTGAACTGAAAATTGGGAAATCAAACTGACAAAACCCATAGTTTTTACAGCCACCCTCTCCCCACCCATGAACTCCATGGTTCATGGAGTTCTGTCAAAACTTACTTTGCTCTTTGATTCAGCAGCTAAGTATATGCATTCTTTTCCTTAGGCTGGTTGGAAAAGGCTTAAATGATGATCTGTCCTGAAGACCTGATCTATGCAGGAAGGGTTTACAAGTTGTTTTGTGCCATATGACACATTTCCTACCATAGATTAAAAAAATTTTTTTTCAGTTTGTCTATAATTCTGAGGTCAAAACATTTCTAGTCCATTGATTTTATTATAACAGTAGTTCAAGGAACTATTGTATGACAAGCAAAAAAAGATGCATAGGATAAAAGGGTGAACAGTACAATTGTGTAACCAGAATTACCTATTGAAGTGTGAATGTAAACAAAATACAAAACACATGCTTTTAATAATAATATTTTATGACCCTTTGCTCAAGGTTTCCTTTCCTCCCTCTAATCATTGAACAGTCATTATTGACAAATGGCAACTAAAAAAAAGAAAAGCAGTTGTCTTTAACGGCAGATCTATTATATTTTTCAAACTGTTGTGGCCTCATTTCAAGCAAGATGATTAATAGAGTGAGTCTTCTTCTTATTACTGAACCTTCAAACAGAGTTGAAATAGGATGTAACAATAAGGGCAATTTAGAGATGAAATAAGGTATAACAATAAATGCTTACATATTTTTCAAATATTTGTCATGTGTTATCAAATAAATATGACAAATTAAAAGCTTATTTTTCACTTTAGTCAAGTTTAAAGTCTTCTAAAAAAAGTCAGTCATAACCAAAAATCTCTTTTTCATGAGATGGATAATAAAATAGTTTGTTTTCTTAACAGACTCTTAGGTCATTATTAGTTACCATGTGAAATTGCTAAAGAGAAAGACACTCTAAGTCATTAGACTATCCATTGCAATGGAATATATAGTATTCATAATTAGAGATGTATGTGGCTTTTTATGTAGCACAGATTAGCTTGTAGAGTGCTTACTTTTCTTATTATTATATGTAAATAAAATGTATTTACATAGTATTATATGTAAATAAAAATGATAGTAATAATTGTTTCGAGTACTTTTGTCTTTATTGCATTAAAATTTTCCAACATGATTGTTCTTTTATTTCATTCCAATTTATGTGTCCTTTCTTTACTAGTTGCTTTCCCTCTGCCCTTCCCTGGGATATGTTTGCCTGCTACAGGTATTTTAACAGTGAGTCAGAAGTAAGGGCCTGAGGATCCCAATTTAATCTCCATGTTTCTAGTCTCATCTTTCATCTCCATCTTCTGGCTCTCTGAATCAAAAGCAAATTTTCTCTCAATTTGTCGCACCCTCTCAGCACTGACATATATACACTACTGTATATAGAATAAATTGCTAGTGGGAAGCTATAGCACAGAGTTCAGCTTGGTGCTCTGGAATGACTTGGAAGGGTATGGTGGGGAAGGCGTGGGAGGGAGGTCCGAGAGGGAGGGAATATATGCATATATAGCTGATTCATTTTGCTGTACATCAGAAACTAACCCAACATTGTAAAGCAATTATACTCCAATTAAAAAAAAAAAAAAACTTTTTCTTGCTACTTTTTCCACTTCCACTCTGAAGGTGCTTAGGAAACAACTATTTCCGTTTTGCTAAGTATTAATAATTTACCAATTCTCCCACACTACCTGTATTTCAAAGCTTTATTACAATTTCTTGTGTCATTTCATTTTCTCTTTGTCCTTGTGGGTTTACACCTTTTTTATGTCATTACTCTCCCTTCATGAGCTTTTGAGGAGACGGGATCATTTTTGTAGTAAATCTGCCACACTTACCTGATTTCTATTAGAACTTTGGGGCAACTAATTTAACTGCAAAACACTTCATGCTTCTCAGATCCTAAGTATTTAATAATATCTTTGAACCTGTATATAAATGTGAATTAGCAAGATTCTAGGGCTAGACTTGGAGCAGAAAGATGAAGAATGGTATGCTGTACTCCTGGCTATCAAGAGACCATTCAGTGGTATTTTAATGATCCGTCTGACCTTGTGAATACCTTACAGGCACTCAGGTCACACACTCATCTATTTACCTCCTGTCTGTAGGGTATCACTGGGATAATTTCTGCCTGCTAATGAGACTGGAAAGGCATCTTCAAATAAATTAGCTGAAGATAGGGGCAATTATATTTTCAGTTTAGTTTTATAACCTAAGGAAGCCTTACTGAAAAAGCAAGTATACTTATTTTGAGTAAATCTATTTTGCTAAAAAAAAAAAAGAAAACAGAAAGAATGAGTGTGCTAGCCATTTAAAGAAAGAAAAAGTGAGGTGCCTATCTTCTTGGTTGTTTGTGTGTTTCTTTTCCTTTAAAGGGCAGATAAGATCAGAAGTGAAATAGAATAGCTGCTTTTGTTATGACAGTAATGAGCTAAAATGGGACTAGATAAAAAAGACTGTAGGTATGGGGTCACAGAGCGGTGAGACTTCATGAATTTATTCATTGAAATGTGGCCATGTCCCCATAAAATAAGATGTCATCATTACAAGTGTGGTTTGCTTTGTTGCACAGTACTGCTATCTTACTGCTATAAGGGAGTCATCCAAAACTGGTTTCTATATATAATGAAAATAGAAAACTTATTAAAATTTCAAAGAGAAAAAGCACAGGGTCACTGCTTAGAAGATTTAGCATTTTGCTATTTGATAACATTGTAATATTAAAAATGTATGTTTCTGAAAAACAAATATGAAATGAGATCTTTTTTGTGGATAAAATGTTAAATTGAGTTATTCCAAGAGAAACAAATGAGATATATGTTCTAAATCTGAAGAGAATTATGTTCAGTGGAACTTTAAGTCTGTCTGTTTCAGACAGAAATACTTATAAAGTGACTTTTTTTGATGTCTTGAGGTAAATGTTATTTTTATTAATCCATTCATTCTTTTGGCAATCTCTAGCACCTTCCGTTTCTTATTTTCTACAGTTCAACCTCATAGTTCACCAATGAAAACAGTAATTACTGCTAAAATTAAAAAAACCCACAGATTATAAATGCATGAAAATTAATTTTTATAAATACTCTAAACTTAAAAAAAAACACACAATACATTTGAAGTCTGTTATGATGTTAAAATGAAAATAAAATTGCTCAGTCGTGTCTGACTCTTTGGGAACCCATGGACTGTAGCCTGCCAGGCTCCTCCATCCATGGGATTCTCAGAGAAGAATACTGGAGTGGGTTGCCATTTCCTTCGCCAGGTGATCTTCCTGATCCTGGGATTGAACCCTGGTTTTCTGCACTGCAGGCAGATTCTTTACCATCTGAGCCACCAGAGAAGTCATTATGATGTTAGAATACCCTTCTTTCTGTGGCTTTACTCTATTTCTCTGAAAAAATATTATTTAGACTTTCTCTTCTACTTTTAACTTATAATATTTTCCATGCAACAGAACTAAAGTACAAATGTGTTTTTGAAATATATAGCAACACTGTAAAAACTATACATTCTATTGTATTTCTTTAAAAATATATGTACATAATTTGTGTTATGCCTATTTAAATCATATAGAAAAGCAAAGGGAAATATTTAACAAATATTTATAAACACCAGATTTTCTTTAGGCAATCAAAGAAAAGTACAGATGTAGTCAAAGCCTACTTAATGTTATGTCCTAATATAATTCTCCTATATAACTCCACAGAAATAATCAAGAATCTGATGTTGCTTGTATTCTGGTTGACAGCACTTTAAAAGATATAGCTACTTCTTATATTTTTCCTATTTATTTTCTATTTTAATAAATGCTATTCTTATCTTTATTACATATTTAGTTTTTTTCAGGCATATTATATTAGTTTTATCTTTATTGGTTAGTTTTTTAACTTTCTAATAATTAGTCTATTTACTTTCAATATTTATTAAAAACACATTTAAAACAAAAAAAGAATTGCCAGTTTCACCATTACTATTCAACAATGTATTGGCTGTTCAACCAAAGCAATAACACAAGAAAAAAGGAAATAAAAGGCATTCCAATTGGATAGTCAACTCTTTTGGTTGATTGTCTTTAAATGCCCTTATCTCCTTTTGAAGGATGCTTAATTGAGTATAGAAATATAATTTAAAATCTTTCCTTTGTGCTTTCAAAATATATTGGCCTTATTGTTACTATGAAGAAATCTATTGTCAATCTAATCGTCCATCTAAAAATCTTTACCCTTAAACATAGTTAATGAGTTTTCCTTTACCCTGTTTTGCTACAGTTTCACTAGGATGAGTCTAGGTAAGAAAAAAAAATCTTAATGCTCAAAAATCATGATGTATTTTCAGTATGAAAACAGAGTTCTGGAAAATTTTTAGCTACTCTCCCTTGAGTTTTACTTTTCTGCCATCTCTCCATTGTATTTTGAAGTATTTCAAATTACTGTTTCTTTCTTTATTAACTTTTCAATGTTTCTTATATCTTTGTCTCTGAGTGTTCTTTGCTAGGTTCATTTCTCTATTGGCTCTTTCAAGTCATTGTTCTTTTTTAGTGTGTGGAAACTCTACTTCATTACAGAGTTAATTTTCTTTATAAATTATTTTCAATCTCAGTGACAATCTTTAAAATTATATATTTTAAATGTATATTTTGTCTTATTTTGTTTTGCTTTTCAGGACTCAGTATCTCAGTATTAGCAGCTTCATTTCTAAGCGTTTATTTTTCATTTTTGCTACTTGGAACTAAGTGTTTTGAGTATGAGAGGTTTTTAATGTTTTCTCTTTTGTATTTTACGTACCATTTTTATTTGCTCAGGTGAAGGAACAGCACTTTCAAAGTGTGAGTGTATAATGCAATCTTTACTAGAAGTGTGAACAATTTTTTTTTTTAAGATATTGTATAAGTGAAAGTGAAGTTGTTTAGTTGTGTCTGACTCTTTGCAACCTGTGGACTGTAGCGCACTAAGCTCTTCTGTCCATGGAATTCTCCAGGCAAGAATACTGGAGTGGGTTGCCATTTCCTTCTCCAGGGGATCTTCCTGACCCAGGGATCGAACCCAGGTCTCCCACATTGCAGGTAGATGCTTTAACCTCTGCGCCACCAGGGAAGCCCTTAAATACAAGAATCCAAGTACTAACATCAAAGATTTCAAGGGAGGAAAGGAAGCCAGGTTGAAAGAAGAAGGGGGAGGAAGCGGGAGATGGGGGGGCAAAAGGGGTGGCCCTACAGATGTCTCCTGACACCTACAGATACCCAGGTGTTATGGGACTTTTCCCTGGGCCTCCAGAGAAGGGAGGACTGGAACTAGGCCCTACCAGAAATCAGACCAGACCAGAACCAGAATTCGAGTTCTCTGCCAAGAGAAGGTGATCAGTCTCCAATCCTCAGCTCAGGCTGAGGGTCCTTTGACCAGATTCCTGCGTCCAGGACCAGAGGACTAGAAAAACAGGGAAGGATAGAAAGGGTTAAGGAGAGGAAAGAGAGAGGGAAGGGGAGAGAGGTTAATAAAGTCTCTTATTCCTTACCGGTCGGGGCACTCTGGCCAGTTGTCCACATCAGGAGACCAGGGACAATAAGGTCCCAGTTGCGGCCGCTGGGTCTGGTCCATTGGCAGGCAAGCTGGCCCCTGAGTACCCCGCGTGGTCAGGATGTCAGTCTCAGCGAAGAAGAATCCCACCAGGAAGGAGGACCCCTTCCAGGGCCTGAAACTGGGCTCTTGTCTAACACTCAGAAATGAATTGTCCGAGGAGACACATGTGCTGACAAAGCAAGAGGTTTTACTGGGAAAGGGCACCTGGGTGGAGAGCAGTAGGGTAAGGGAACCCAGGAGAACTGCTCTGCCGCATGGTTCGCAGTCTGGTATTTTATGATGATGGGATTAGTTTTCGGGTGGTCTTTGGCCAATCATTCTAATTCAGAGTTGGGAGACATAAAAAGAGGTGAAATTATGGAAAGTTTAAAAAAATTCAGTAAAATTTTCAGATTTTTTTATTTTGAGACAATAAACATTGTTCAATTTATTAAACACTTTTTGATAATTGTTTATTAGTGTATCATGTACATTATTTTGTAATGCCATGAACTTCTTGGCTCAGTTTTTCAATACATTTTATAAACATAATATGTTTAGAAAATTAGTAGAGATAATGATCACTGTTTGGTAAAAAGTCCTTGTGAACTGCAGGCTTTCCTTGGTTACTCTCCACAGGTGACATTTCTGCTTGGAGGACACAGAACAAAGGCTCATGTATTTCTTTTAGCTGCGAAGTGACTGACTCTACTAAATGCTGTGATCAACATGTATTCTCTTTTTGTTAGAAGTACTGGGTCAATAGTTATCATGCTTTAGAATAGACAGTATTCTTGCCTGGCAAATGCCATGGATGGAGGAGCCTGGTGGGCTGCAGTTCATGCGGTCACTGGGAGTCGGACACGACTGAACAACTTAACTTTCACTTTTCACTTTCATGCATTGGAGAAGGAAATGGCAACCCATTCCAGTGTTCTTGCTTGGAGAATCCCAGGGACGGGGGAGCCTGGTGGGCTGCCATCTCTGAGGTCACACAGAGTCAGACACAACTGAAGTGAATTGGCAGCAACAGCATGAACTATTAAGGGAAGATTGCTTTTTTAATTTTTCTTTCTCTATGAGTGAAACTTTGTACATGTAACACTAAATTTTGTTTCAAATCATAAATGATTTATTTAGTAAAATTCTAAGCAATTTCAACTCCATTATAAAGTTATTTGAAAAAATACAACATTGATGAATATGATATTGTCAGGTACTCTTATCTATATATTAGAATTTCAAGATAAAGAGAACTAAAAATATCCAGTGTCTTATTACCAGATTTTACAGCCATATAGTCAACCCATGATTTCTGGAACAATGCTCCACAGCATTGTGAGAAGAATGTGGGAGAATGAGAGAAAATGTGGCTTTCTTCTGTGAATCAGCTGGATCCAGACTTCAAGTAATTTAATCTTCCCTATTTTCTCACATTTTCCACTATAGTCTTTCTCAAAGAACTATTGATATTTTCAATCTTTCCACTAAAATTGTATAAGAAAGACTTGCTTTTCTTAATCAACTGGGGGTGGGGGGGAATAAGAATCTTTGCTTTTATCACACATGGAAGCGTTTACTGTTCAGCTAGCTGACATAGAGAGGTCGATTTCTCAAAAGATTTAGTCAAATGCTCCTAGAATGAACACTCTTGTACACCAGCATGCAAGAAAGAAGGATACTTGATACTACATTAGTGTTCTTTTGATTTTTATTACTTCCACTCAAAAATAACTCACATAATTTGAAAATCCACTGGAAACTCATTCAAAGGTGTACTTTAAGATGAATTCACAAGGAAGGCAAAACCTTCTGCATGAAGTAAAAACAGAAACATATTCTTTGTTATGTTTTCTAACAGAATGATTCAAATCCAGGGTACGAATGACCAAGTGGGAATTGTTTTTGGTGGCAAATTAATTAAAGTCACTTCTCATAGTTCACTTTCATGATAAACTTCATATATGGCTTAATGGGCCTGTAACAGTTTCTTTCTGGAAAATTTTTTCTGAGGCATTCTGGACTATATAATAAAATAGAAGTAATTATGGCTAGGTTTTAAGATGAGCTCTCTTTAGACAAAGCTTTCCACATGAAGATTACTCAGTAAAGTGACATCTGTTTCAGATAGAGGTCTTTAAGCATCAGTCCTCAACAGCTACATGGGTAATAAGCAAATTCAAAGACCTCCAGGGTTTCTGATTGCCTGCCACAACTGGCTTCAGACAAAATGACTGTTCTTCATATTTTGCAGAACTCATTCTATTTAGCTAAAAGTCAAATGCTACTGAAATTCAGTTTCAATTGGGACACCCATCCAATGTTATAAAAAGGAAAAGATCCTTTCAGTCAGAATAAATGTTTCTCAAATATCTAAAATCATTCAAAATAAAGATCTGTTCTGAGCCAGCGGCCCACACTGGGTTCTGATGGTGGATGGTTATCACTGTGCTTGCTTCTCAGTTTGTATACTTCAAAGCAACCGGAGGACTGGACTCCTGGGATTTTTAAACAATGCCATACAACATGGATAGAAGTTCCTTAAGGTCAAAGGAACTGTATTTTAAATTTGTTTACATGCTCAGTGTCTTTTTAAGGGTTCTACACTAAATTGAATGAGTTATAATCATCTGGCTTTCTTGAAGTACCATGTTTTTTAGAAAAATTCTATAGTTCTGTTACCTATGTATGTATGTACGTGACTCTACGAATGGTAAAGGGGGGATTCTTTTTCTTATTAGATAAGCTAGTAAGATTAATCTCTTTCTTTTACAGTTTTCTTCCTCTCCCTAATGGCACTCATCACTATCTTTATCTGTCCCACTCCCATCAAGAATTCAGGCTTCATACAGGCCTAGGTTTTGTTTGTTTGATATATCCCCAGAGTCTGGACAAATTGTGCACAGCATATAGTTGACATTCAATAAACAGTCATTGAGTAAATAAATTAGCAACCATCCCACAATTTTGGAGGGGTTGTCAGTAGGTCAGTTGAAAAGATCCTGAGGAGCAGAGGCACAGATGAACAGGAAGACCTCAATAAGTATTAGCGATTATTAGTGTCAGGTGTTTATGACCCTCAATTTTGCTGATAAAAGATCACTTAAGAATCTTAATCTCAAAAAGATTTAAGAGGGATATATTCCACCTAATAAAAATTATAATGGAAAATATACTCAAATGTTATTTCTTTCAGAAGGGTCTATTTATTTTTATGAAATATTTGAAGTCCTTGAAAGAAAACAATAATTGTACCATCTCAGTTGCGATCAACAAGAAGATACACAGATGGATAGCTATGCATTTTCACCTGTGCAACAGCATATCTATATATCCCTATTAAAATATATATCTATATGTCTATTAACATATATATATATATCTACATGTTATATGCATTTTCACCATTTATTTTAAAAATCTGATTATTTTAAATGAATCCTTAAGAGAATGAGGAATACAATATTACCTCAACTCATAAATTTACTCTGAGAAAACTAATATGAAATGTTACCTAGCTGATTTGCTTGCATTTTATTTTACACTCTGCCTATAACTACTGTTTCTTTTCATTTTAATCACTAAAGCAACAAGTTATTCTTTGATCTTTGGTTAATCATTTTAAGCCAGCAATGAACATTTCCATTGTGTTTATGTAATCAAAATGTTTTAAAATACATTTTCACTTTGGAATAAAGTAATTTGATCACTGGTTCCTCTGCCTTTTCTAAAACCAGCTTGAACATCTGGAAGTTCATGGTTCACGTAGTGCTGAAGTCTGGCTTGGAGAATTTTGAGCATTACTTTACTAGCATGTGAGATGAGTGCAATTGTGCAGTAGTTTGAGCATTCTTTGGCATTGCCTTTCTTTGGGATTGGAATAAAAACTGACCTTTTCCAGTCTTGTGGCCACTGCTGAGTTTTCCAAACTTACTGGCATATTGAGGGCAGCACTTTCGCAGCGTCATCTTTCAGGATTTGAAATAGCTCAACTGGAATTTCATCACCTCCATTAGCTTTATTCATAGTGATGCGTCTGAAGGCCCACTTGAGTTTGCACTCCAAGATGTCTGACTCTGGGTGAGTGATCACACCATCATGATTCTCTGGGTCATTAAGATCTTTTTTGTATAGTTCTTCTGTTGCAACCTCTTCTTAATATCTTCTGCTTCTGTTAGGTCTATACAACTTCTGTCCTTTATTGTGCCCATCTTTGCATGAAATATTCCCTTGGTATCTCTAGTTTTCTTGAAGAGATCTCTAGACTTTCCCATTCTTTCGTTTTCCTCTATTTCTTTGCATTGATCGCTGAGGAAGGCTTTCTTTAGTAGATGATGTCAATAGTGAGTACAAATTATTATATTAAATTACATCCCCACTAGCACTTTGAGATAAGACTTGCTTTGTATTTCACCTATAAAACCAATTATTTTTTTTGTTTTAATTTTAGCCATTCTGGAGATTGTGTAGTGATAAGTTGTTGTTCAGTCGCTAAGGCATGTCTGACTCTTTGCAACCCCGTGGACTGAAGCATGCTAGGCTTCCCTGTCCTTCCCATCTCCCAGAGGTGGCTCAGATAATGTCCATTGAGTCTGTGATGCTATCTAACCACTCAACCTCCGCTGCTCCCTTCTTTAGCCTTCAGCCTTTCCCAGTATCAGGGTCTTCTCCAATGAGTCGGCTACTCATATCAGGTGGCCAAAGTACTGAAGCTCCAGCTTCAACATCAATCCTTCCAGTGAATATTCAGAGTTGATTTTCTTTAGCATTGACTGGTTTGATCTCCTTGCAATCCAAGGGACTCTCAATAGTCTTCTCCAACACCACAGTTCAAAAGGATCATTTATTTGGCACTCAGCCTTCTTTATGGTCCAACTCTCACATCTGTACATGACTACTGGAAAAGCCATAGCTTTGACTATACAGACCTTTGGTGGCAAAGTGATGTCTCTGCTTTTTAATACACCATCTAGGTTTATCATAGCTTTCCTTCCAAGGAGCAAGTGTCTTTAATTTCAAGACTGCAGTCACCATCCACAGTGATTTTGAAGCTCAAGAAAATAAAAATCTATCACTTTTTCTAATTTTCTTTCCTTGCCATGAAGTGATGGGACCGGATGCCATGATCTTAGTTTTTTAAATGTTGAGTTTTAGCCAACTTTTTCACTCCTGTCTGTCATCCTCATCAAGGGGCTCTTTAGTTCCTCTTTGCTTCCTGCCATAAGTGTGGTGTCATCTGCATATCTGAGGTTACTGATATTTCTCCTAGCAACCTTGATTCCAGCTTGTGATTCATCTAGCCTGGCATTTTGTGTGAGGTATAGTAATATATCATCATTTTATTTTCCATTTCCTGAGGAATGATGAAAATGATCACTTTTTAATTTGCTTCATGGCCATTTATACATAATCTTTGTATACATCAGTTTATATCTTGCGTAATTTCAATTGGCTGTCTACCTTTCCTTATTGTTTTGTAGCAGCTTTTATTATATATTTTGATACAAATATGTACATTGACAAATTTTCTCCCACTTTGTCTTAGCTTTAACTTTCTTAATGATGTGTTGATGAACAGAGATTGTTTTTTCTTAATTGAGATATAGCTGACTTACAATATTAAATTAGTTTCAAGTGTGCAACACAGTGGCACAAAATTTTTATGGATTATATGCCATTTATAGTTATTATAAAATACTGTTTATATTCGTGTGCTATATGATATACCCCTGTAGCTTTTGATTTTCTACACAGTAGTTTGTACTTCTTATTTCCCTACCCTTATCTGGCCCCTCCCACCTTCCCTGGTAACCACTTACTTGTTCTCTACATCTCTGAGTCTGCTTCTTTTTTTGTTATGTTTCACTAGATTGTTTTCTTTTTTAGATTCAACATATAAGTGATAATATAGAGTATTTCTCTTTCTCTGTCTGGTCCACCATGGTAAAATTTTATTTTTTTTTTT
Source organism: Redunca redunca (assembly GCA_006410935.1). Taxonomy (NCBI): domain Eukaryota; kingdom Metazoa; phylum Chordata; class Mammalia; order Artiodactyla; family Bovidae; genus Redunca; species Redunca redunca. Next base: position 422,915 of record SJYQ01003502.1, read on the forward strand.
AATAGCTGAGTATTATCCCATTGTATGTATGTATATAGATCTATGTAGGTCTATATATACCAGATCTTCTGCATTCTTTCATCAGCTGATGAGCACTTTAGTTGCTTCCATATCTTGGCTATTATAAATAATGTTGCTATGAATATTGAGGAGCATATATCTTTTCAAATTAGTGTTCTTATTTTCTTCAGATATATCTCCAGGAGTGGAATTGTTGGGTCATATGGTAGTTATATTTTTAGCTTTTGGAGAAAGCTCCAGTATAC
>SJYQ01003502.1:423257-511289 GCA_006410935.1 Redunca redunca
CCTGATATTATACAATTATGACTCCATCTTTCTTTAAGGATTTTTCAAGCCAAATAATATATATTTCAAATACCAGCATAATTCTATATTCAAAGAAATAGAAATAAAGGTGAAATTAAGGCATTTTCATGAAGGAAAATTGAGAGAATTTCTTGGTATTAGATTTCTTCTAAAAGAACTACTAAAAAAACTTTTTCAGACAGAAGGAAATCATAGCAGAAGCAAACTTGGAATGTCAGGAATGATAATACTAAGCACTGGCAAAATCTGCAGCAGCTAGAACTCCTGAACATTGCTGGTGGGAGTGCAAAATGGTCCAGGTATTCTGGAAAAAGTGTTGGCAATTTCTTACAAAGTTAAACATATACTTTCCATATGGTCCAGCAATACTACTCCTGGGTTATATCCATGAAAAGACCTGTTCATGAATATTTACTGTAGCTTTATTCATAACTGCCAAGAGTTGGAAACAACCCAAATGTCTTTTGATGGGTGGATGGATTAACAAACTCTGATATATCTATATCTGCCCTTTCACTTTTCACTTTCATGCATTGGAGAAGGAAATGGCAACCCACTCCAGTGTTCTTGCCTGGAGAATCCTGGGGATGGGGGAGCCTGGTGGGCTGCCATCTATGGGGTTGCGCAGAGTCGGACACAACTGAAGTGACTTAGCAGCAGCAGCAGCACAGTGGAATGCCAATTAGAAATATAAAGAAACAAGCTTCTCCTTTTCACCTTGATTGTGGTAGACTCTAAGCACATTTATAGATATATTAAAATATCAAAACAGTTTTAAACTCACATTCTTTGTGAGTGACTGTAAAGGAAACTCAGGGAATTATTGTGGAGATGTTGAAGCTCTATAATGAAAATCTATCAAGACCAAGTAGCATGGTTACTGCTATTGGACCTCATTTGTTGATGTCTAATTAAAAGAATCATTTGCATTTGTTAATGAATGTGTTTAGCTCCTAGTCAAATAATTATTGAACAAGCATGTGATTTAATTTTAATCTCAATTCTCCAGTGGCTCACTTTCTATGCCTACTTAAATATTACCCTTCAAAATGAGTGTTATTAATGTGGTTGGCACTTGCGCCTTGCTTTTCATCATTTATTTTATTGGTTTTTTCTCCTCTTCTTCTTTCACCCTGTTTCCAGCATTTATTTAGCACACTAATTCTGATGATCTTATATTCTGGAAAGAAATGCATCAAATTCCACAGAATCAAGCCTTATTTTTCCAAACATTGGATGAGCTCCCAGAAGACATTTAATGCTTCATAGTTTTATAGTTTAAGCAATAAAGGAGAGGAAACGAATTCTCTCTCCATTCTCATACCCTCCCTTAAAATATAATTGAGACAGAGCCTTCAGTACTCTTGCTGATTTGTTTTGACATCCATGAACAGTCTTGCTGAGATGCATTTTGTATTCTTTCCTCTGCTATGTCCATTATTAATTTTTTATTAAACTTCTATTCCATATTATAAAGCATTAATAGGAAGTTATGCAACTATAAGGCCAAATCAACAACTATTCAAATGATAAGCAAAGTAATGGATAACCAAGAGCATAAAGTATTCCTGTGAATAAGCAGCTTTAATAAGAATATAATGTTTCTCACTTTTAAATCATTTTATCTTCCTGATGTGGAAATTTTGTCTGAACAAAATGTAAGGCTGTAATTTTCCATACCAGAAAAATCTGTGTTACTGACCAAAAATGATCAGGAACATAGCAATATATTTTACCGGATTATTTCTGAAATCTCTGTTTTTCAAATTGCTATTAAGGGTGGAAAATGACTCACTTTTTTGATATTTATTGCCTTTAGGGGTTCAATTTGTGTTTCTATGAAATTAATGGTTCATTATATAGAACAATCTTAATAAAATTATACATTTGGGTAAGGAATATGGCATGTGTCAATAATGAGTACACCAATAATGATTTTTACAGACTTTAACTTGGGCTCTGCTACTACAAATTTTTCCCATTAATTTTATTTCACTCCATGAAAGTTGGAAAATATGCAGTGTAAAGCAAGATGCACAATTCCCAGACCCAAGTAAAGAAAAAGCATTTAAATTTCATTTTCAACATACTTTTGTGTTATATCGCTACTTCATTTTTCTCCCAGAATCAATTTATGATTACTTGGAGCAAACAAATGGGAATGTTCAAATGATTAATTTTTTTTCTTAATTTTTAAAAACAAGAGAGAAATCACAGTAACCACATTTAAAATAGGAACTTTTAAAAGACAGCTCTAGATTATATGATTTTTGTGGATTAATTTTGCCCCTTTTTACCTTCTAGATTAACCACCTCCTATAGAATCTGATTATTGTATCTGGGAAATATCACCAAGTACATCATGTTGCTATTTTCTTTTGTTGAGATGCTTCAAAGTACTAAAAAAGCAAGAGAAGTTAAATTAAATTTAGTATATAGCATTTCAACAAAATAATTAAACAAAATAAATTATGGCCTTTTAAAGGTTTTAAGTTATACAAGTTTTTATAGTTTATTTTATATAAATATGATGCATGTTGATGGGGGAAATTTTGAAGATCCAGAAGAGGATAAAGAAGGGAAAATTATTTATTCTTGGCTATCCACACATAGTTCTGATTGTATACTGTTGCTTAATACTTCTGCTCTTTATATATTCATTTAATCAGTTGCTATTTACTGAGCACCTGATTTGTGCAAACACTATTCTAGACAGTCAACCTTCTGATTTTGAAGCCTATGTTGCGGCAGAAAGGAAACTAAAATTAAAAAAGGAACAACAAAAAGTCTGATAATTATAATTATCAGAAAAAAAAACCAACATGATAACATAAAGAAACTACGACAGGGAAAAGACAAAGGGTGTATAATTCAGTGAGTAGTCAGGAGAGGAGGATCTGACATTTGAAATATGGCCTGAGTAATGAGATAGAACCATTCATGGGTTGCATACTTCCCTTGTGGCTCAGCTGGTAAAGAACCTGCCTGCAATGCGGGAGACCTGGGTTCAATCCCTGGGTTGGGAAGATCCCCTGGAGAAGGGAAAGATTACCCACTCCAGTATTCTGCCTGGAGACTTCCATGGACTATAGTCCATGGGGTCACAGAGAGCTGGACACAGCTGAGTGACCTTCACTTTTGGGGGGCTTCCCTGGTGGCTCAGAGGTCAAAGTGTCTACCTCCAATGCGGAAGACCTGGGTTCGATCCCTGGGTCGGGAAGATCCCCTGGAGAAGGAAATGGCAATCCACTCCAGTATTCTTGCCTGGAGAATCCCATGCACGGAGAAGCCTAGTAAGTTACAGTCCACGGGGTCACAAAGAGTCAGACAGGACTGAGCGATTTCACCTTTCACCCAAAGAGGGGATAAACTTCAATGTAATGGAAAAGAAAAATTAAAATGTCACAATTTGTGGGAAATATTGAGCAAGGACTTCCCTGATGGCCCAGACAGTAAAGAATCTGCCTGCAATGCAGACCTGGGTTTGATCCCTGGGTTGGGAAGATCCCCTGGAGAAGGAAATGGCAACTCACTCTAGTGCTTTGCCTGGAGAATTCCATGGACAGAAAAGCCTGGTGGACTACAGTTCATTGGGTCACAAAGAGTCAGACACCACTTTCACTTTCGCTATTGAGCAAAGAAGAGTTCAATAATGAGGTGAAAACGGGAAAGTTGTTATGCCAGATTATGGAAGTCATGGTCAGAAATTCAGTTCAGTTTAGTTCAGTTGCTCAGTCATGTCCAATTCAGAGCCCATGGACTGCAACATGCCAGGCTTCCCTGGCCATCACCAACTCCCAGAGCTTACTCAAACTCATGCCCATGGAGTTGGTGTGCCATCCAACCATCTCATCCTCCATCATCCCCTTCTCTTCTCACCTTCAATCTTTTCCAGCATCAGGGTCTTTTCAAATGAGTCAGCTCTTTGCATCAGGTGGCCAAAGTATTGGAGTTTCAGCTTCAGCATCAGTCTTTCCAATGAATATCCAGGACTGATTCCCTTTAGAATTGACGGGTTGGATCTCCTTGCTGTCTAAGAGACTCTCAAGAGCCCTCTCCAACACCACTGTTCAAAAGCATGAGTTCTTCAGGGCTCAGCTTTCTTTATGGTCCAACTCTCATATTCATATGTGACTACTGGAAAAACCATAGCTTTTACTAGATGGGCCTTTGTTGCCAAAGAAATGTCTCTGCTTTTTAATATGCTGTCTAGGTTTGTCATAGATTTTCTTCCAAGGAGCAAGCATCTTTTAATTTCATGGCTACAGTCACCATCTGCAGTGCTTTTGGTTATAAGTTCAGATTTTATTAATTTTTTAAATTGTGGAAAGAACAGTTAACATGGGCTCTATCCTCTTAACAAAATTTTAAGTGTTTAATACATTACCATGCTGTACAGTAGATCTCTAGAACTTATTCATCTTGTATCATTGAAACTTTATACCCCTGAACAGCAATTCTCCACTTCCCTCCATACCTGACAATTAACATTCTACTCTGTTTCTATGAGTATGGCTATTTTAGATATGTTATATAAGTGGAATCAGGCAGTCTTTGTTTTCTGTGTCTGGCTTATTTCACTCAGCATATTTTCCAGGTTTATGACATTGTCATATGTAGCAAGATTCCTTCTTGTTATGACTGAATAATATTCCACTGTATATATATATACCAAGTTTTCTTTATTCATTATTCTCTTGTTAGTCATTTAGGTTGTTTACATGTGTTGGTTATTGTGATATGGTTACTGTGAACTGGGGAATGCAGTCATCTCTTAGGGATGTTAGTTTCAATTGTTGTGGGTACATACCCAGAAGTGGGATTGCTAGATGATGTGGCTTACTTTTCATTTACGTTAAAACAAAATCCAACCTCAACAATTTTTTAATTTACATAAAGGATAATTAAAATAATTTTTAAAGCAGAAGAGTGCTATGTTTGATTTTCTTTAAAAATAAGTAACCTCTAGGTGGAGAAAGGAATATTGTGCGCTGGGAGAGGAGCAGAGGCAGAGAGTTGAAATGTGGGCTATGCTTCAGTTCAGATTAAAGGAGGAGGTGGCCTGGATTGGGAAAAATATATTTCTAGCATCATTGTAATGACTACATTATGTAAATTATGTAAATGTGACATCATTTATATGCAATCATTTGTGAAATGGTCTATGTGTAATTCTTCCTCTGTTCCTAGATTTTAATTATTTACACTCTATGGTGGTCATTATGCATATCTATTTTACTTCCCTGAACAAATGTTTTTTAAATGCAACTGCCAGATCAAAGAATTTCCACACTTTTAGAGATTTTGACACTTAGTTCCAACACTGTTCCATCACAACTTTCATCAATGGTTCACAAAACTGCCATTTCTCAGAATGACCAGCTAATCTTTTGATAAATATTTTTAAAATCTGTGGCATTTGCCAGAGGAAGAAGGTGATATCTGACTTGTAGTCTTCAAAAAGTGTTTTCTTGATGCTATTGTGGATTTTTTTTTAAACAAGTATTTTAGCCATTTCATAAATTAGCTGTATATATATATAGTCTTCAACTATTTTTCCTCAGTAACTTTTACCTTTAGCATATTCATTAGTTAGAAATTTTTGTTGTTATTAACATTTCTACAAATATGAAAATATGCCTATAGTTTAATTTTATTCAGTTTAAGTATGGACAGTTTTCATATTTGTTGAATATTATAAAACTGTTCATTAGTGATTTCCTCCTTATGACCTCTATGTTTGAATGAACACTTAATGTAATAAAAATTTGACTCCACTTTTTGGTGTTTGGGCTTCCCTGGTGGCTCAGACAGTAAAGCGTCTGCCTACAATGCAGGAAACCCGGGTTCGATCCCTGGGTCGGGAAGATCCTCTGGAGAAGGAAATGGCAACCCACTCCAGTACTCTTGCCTGGAAAATCCCATGGATGGAGGAGCCTGGTAGGCTACAGTCTATGGGGTCGCAAAGAGTCAGACATGACTGAGCGACTTCACTTTCTTACTTTCTTTGGTGTTTGACTTCTAACAACTTTCACACTTCAGATCTCACTTCTCTCCTTCTGCTCCACATCTGGGCAAGCTGATAAGAAAGCCTGGGCACTCCCTCCTTTGGTGCCAGGCAGGGGAGACTTAAACCATGCAACCTCCTCCTCACCCATGGGAAAACTCATCTAAGGCCACTCCTAACCACAGATCAAAACTCTACCCCAGTCTCCTTTCTTTGCTCTCTTGAGTTATTTTCAGAGCAGCCTTGGAAGCTTGTCTCACCCCTTCCCCAAAGCCTCATTATGTGAGTAAGAAAGGTTTTCATGTCCTCTTGGTATGCGTGAGGCATCATCTTTCCTGACATCTGAACTAGATCATAGCGGAGGTACTATTCTGTTTCTGCAGAGTAACCACAATACTAAGCAAGGACTGTTGCATCCACAAGCCAGGTAATTATTTGCCAATATTTTCTTGCATTTCTTAAATATGTTTAAAAATTTAATTCCCTTAAAGATTAAATTGTTTTAGATTTTGATGTAAGGTAGGGCTGCTTATTTTTTTTAAACATTAACCCTATTTCAATACTATTTTAGAAACTACCAGGAGGAAGACAGAGGAAGTAGAAGGAAGAGTAACACTTACTTTAATATCCCTTTAGATTTTTAAGGACATGACCATTATTCTAAGAACTTTATGCAATTTTAGAAAAATCTTAAATATAATTCTGATGGTCACTTTAATGTTGAAAACTTAATGACAATGCAATTTGATCAATTCTTATCTTGTTATCATATACAGTTAAAATGAAAACTGTTCAGATTAAAAGGAATCTTGGCAACATTAAATGTGGTGAATACATTCCTAATTTATAGCATTGCTAATAGAGTGAAGTTGAAGAGAAGTTCCAAGATTAAAAATGTGAAAGACAAATGACAGTTTTCAAAGGCAATCAAGAAGGCTTTTATCTACTATGCCACTTCTGACCTAATGTAATTGGGTAGACATTTTTGATTACTTGCTATGGGCCTGAAACTACATTATGTATTTTATTTAATTAGCTTGTTTAATCCTTAGATCTTGGTGAAAATAGTATATGTGATATATGTATGTGTGAAAAAAGTATATGCTCCCTCTTTACAGATGAGGAAACCAAAGCTTAGAAAGATCACATAAATGGAATAAAGTCAGATTTGTAAGTTGTAGGAGGAGCTTAGAACTCAATTTATTCAAGCGGAGACATTCCAAAAATGTGTTTCCTTGAAATTATTTCCATGCACTTTCTCTGTAAAATCTATTATTTAGGTCAGGCAGCTAAAATGTTAGTCAGTCATGTCCAGCTCTTTGTGACCCCATGGACTGTAGCTTGCCAGGCTTCTCTGTCCATGGAATTCTCCATGCACGAATGCTAGAGTGCGTAGCCATTCCCTTCCTCGGGGGATCTTCCTGACCCAGGGATTGAATCTGAGTCTCCCACATTGTAGGCAAATTCATTACCATCTGAGCCACCAGCGAAGCCCTCAGGCAGCTGAAGGAAATGCCAATTAATGTCATCACTGGAGATTATATTACTTTAATTTCTGAGTTTGAAGTATTACAATTTTAACCAATAAGTAAGTTTTTTATAGAAATCAAGATTGTCCAATACTATCTTCTCATTTCTATTCTCAAAAATCTTTGTTTGGCAGAAAAATGTTGAAGGTATTTGTTACAGGTACATAGGAAATTCCCAGGTGGCACTAGTGGTAAAGAACCTGCCTCCCAATGCAGGAGACAAAAGAGATGCCAGTTCAGTCCCTGGGTTGAGAAGATCCCCTGGAGGAGGGCATGGCAACCCACTCCAGTATTCTTGCCTGGAGAATCTCATGGATAGAGAAGCCTGGCAGGCCACAGTCCATAGCGTGGCAAAGAGTTGGACACAACTGAAGTGACTTAGCCCACACACACAGGAACATATTGATTTCTCTTATAAAGAGAAGGAACCAATTAAAGAAAGGAAACAATTCAAGAAAATTAAAAGTTATTTTCAAATATCAGCTATGCATCTGTTACTTGAAGAACAGAAGTAAGCCTGGGCATACCTGAAATGGCTAGTTCTATGAAGTTCAAAGTAAACATGGAACAGGTCAAAAATTGTTAGATGAGATGCCTAATGGTAACCCCTTGTTTTAGGGATTCCCTGGTGGCTCAGACGGTAAAGAGTCTGCCTGCAATTTGGGAGACCTGGGTTCGATCCCTGGGTTGGGAAGATCCCCTGGAGAAGGCAACCCACTCCAGTATTCTTGCCTGGAAAATCCCATGGATAGGGGAACCTGGCAAGCTACAGTCCGTGGGGTTACAAAGAGTCGGACACGACTGAGCCCACATCTTTAAATGCCACACCTTTTTGTCGTCATATGTCATTACACTTACTGTCACATATCACAGTGGTTACTTTAGACAAGTTTCCAAGCTTTGGTTTTCTGCTTCATACTTTAATGAATGAATAAATTTCCTAGACATCAATGTGATCCTTTAACTAGTATTCAATGAGAAGTATATCATCTACAAATGCATTATTCGGCATTTTATTGCCTGAAAAAATGTCTCATGTATATATTTGCTGCTACTGCTAAGTCGCTTCAGTCGTGCCCGACTCTCTGCAACCCCATAGACAGCAGCCCATCAGGCTCCGCCGTCCCTGGGATTCTCCAGGCAAGAACACTGGAGTGGGTTGCCATTTCCTTCTCCAATGCATGAAAGTGAAAAGTGAAAGGGAAGTCGCTCAGTCGTGTCTGACTCAGCGACACCATGGACTGCAGCCTACCAGGCTCCTCCGTCCATGGGGTTTTCCAGGCAAGAGTATTGGAGTGGGGTGCCATTGCCTTCTCTGTGTATATATTTAGTCAACTTCAAACAGGATTTACAATGAATTCTTTATTTTCCTATCCAAAAATTAAATTACAAAAGAAAATTTGTGTATGTATTTACACTTTATTTCAAGTACATTCTAGATAAGAATTATTTTTTCAGATAAGTGTTCACAGTAACACATTTTCTGAACTGGAAAAGAGAAATGTATCTCTATTAAGAAGTTCTAGTTATCTATTTATTTATTTTTTATAGGTTAGTCTGAATGGTAGGCTTTCCTGGTCTCAGCAAGGAAGCTCATTCATATACCAAAGGAATCTGATGGGATTGACTAATCTATTAATTACAAAATAGTCCATGCACAAACATATTATTTATTCAACCCCTCCTTTTTATTGAATGTTTAGTTTAGTTTCTAATTGTTTGCTATTATTAGCAGAGCTATAACTGATATTACTAAGAGAAATCTTTTTTGCATATGTCTGAACCACAAGTTCTTTAGGACAGAGTCTTTACCTGGAATCACTGCAGCAACATGAAGGCAAATTTTGATAATTTATGTATTCTGTCAAATTTCCCTCAAAAAGATTATATCAATCATTCTTCCACAAATACTAAATGAAAAAAAATTCCCTTTCCCATTGGTAAGACACAGTGTTATCAAGTTTGAGTATCTTGGCCCAAGTAATCAGTTCAAAATTTATCCCATTTTTTGTATTATCAGATTTTATTACCAAAATATTTAAGTCATTTGTCTTTTTCAAGTTGATTCATAGGAGTTTCAAATGTTATTTTAATCTGTGGCTCCATTTGGATATTGATTACAATGAATATTGATATGCACGAGATTTTGTTTTTATTCAGGTAAGTTTTTCTTAAGAGCTCTTTTTTTCCCATTTGGAAGGCCCTTCACATACAAACTGTATCTTTAAAAATAGATTTATTTTTTCTTTTGAAAAATTTTCACCATGCAAAGAGTGAAGTCATCTTTCTTATTATATTGCTTTTTATGCCATTAGTATATTTTTCATTGAAATCTTAGATTTACCCAGAATTTGTTGTTATGCATAGATATCAACTGGAAATGTACTTTTGTTCCAAGTATAGAAACAAGCTTTATGGCAAATATTCATTTATACATAAGAATGATTCTGAACTTTCTATTCCATATNGAACACAAATGGTTTAAAATCTTCTGAAATTCAGGGCATAAATCTTTTTTGTTTGAGCCTTTCATTCTCTTTGCCTTATAAATTGTGCTGCTCTGAGACTATACCCTACTTCCAAGCTCACAAGTTAACCACTGTGGCTCCATAGTTTCTGGTAGAAGACATATTCTTCAGATGTGTCAGATGAAGTACAGTTTAGTATCCACTACAGATAAAGTTACTATTAAATAAAGAAATCTAGAACTTATATATAATATTTATATTGATATTTAATTTTGTCTTTTTATTATTGATACATATGATTTTTCTTCAGTCTAACAAAGTTTACACAATTGTGTCTGAATTCTATAATGATCCTTGAGATTTCAGGGGTTGTATACTCACACAGATGCATTAAGTAGTTTCATATATTGGCTCCAAACTTTTCTGTGACCCTTCATTTCCTGTGTCACAAGTGCAAATGCGCAGGGCTCTTAACAATCACCTGCCAAACTTGACTACCAAAAACTAAGCTATATTTTTGCATTATATTTTGCATATATTCAACATTAAACTCTTTGTACTTTAATAATGCTTATTTTGAATAAAATTTCTTTAGAACTGTTTAACTGTCTTCCTATGAAAATTAAATTCCAAGGGGCCCAGTATTTCTATAGTTGTTGACAGTAGTCATGTATTTTTCTGAAAAAATATTCAACATACAATTTATAATAGATGTTCTCTATGAAGTCCATTAAGTGCAAACATGTTTATCTTTGTGCCTGAGAGAGTTGTTGTTGTTTTTTTTTTTCCCTTGAAACTGCTGAAAGATGTAACACTTTCATACTTGGAACCCACTGTCGTCACTACTACAACAGCTCTCAGTGAATAACTGTAAGGAGTTGGCATATGAATAGCCTAATTCTCTTACTCTTTGGATAGAATACTTCTTAGATACATGGTTTTCATCTTTTCCCAGAATTTTATGATACTCTATATCTATATATAGATATATAGACATCTGAAACACATTTAATACCTAACCACTATTGACAGCTTTCCCTTTTCTGTATTATTTCCTGTAAAAGCCCCCACTTCCGAGTATTAAGTTCTTTGCACTTCCAAGTAGTTATTTGACCTCTAATTCTTATCTTTGAATCTGCTACTGAAAGAACCCACACTAAGACTCATGTAAAGTAGTCCCCAAATGCAGTTCCTGAATCGCTGAAGTCAAGTGACAGGAAGGCTGTACCAGGGAATATAACCTCTAGAATGCTCCAGTATCACAATTATTAAGCCTCATCTGTAGTAAACTGGGGAGAAGGCAATGGCACCCCACTCCAGTACTCTTGCCTGGAAAATCCCACGGATGGAGGAGCCTGGTGGGCTGCAGTCCACCGGGTCGCAAAGAGTCGGACACGACTTCACTTTTCAGTTTTCACTTTCCCCTTTCATGCATTGGAGAAGGAAACGGCAACCCACTCCAGTGTTCTTGCCTGGAGAATCCCAGGAATGGTGGAGCCCGGTGGGCTGCCGTCTATGGGATCACACCGAGTTGGACACTACTGAAGTGACTTACCAGCAGCAGCAGTAGTAAACTGGGGTGAAGTTGCTCACTAATGTGTGGCTCTTTGTGACCCCATGGACTGTTGCCTACCAGGTTCCTCCATCCATGGGATTTTCCAGGCAAGAGTACTGGAGTGGGTTGCCATTTCCTTCTCCAGAGCATCTTCCCAACCCAGGGATTGAACCCGGGTCTCCTGCATTGTAGGCAGACACTTCACCATCTGAGCCACCAGGGGAATAATAAACTGGGGTAGGATAGAGGTAAAGAAGGAGGTACAGACTGTATAATTTTTCAAGAATTTGGATCATATGATAACAATGGGAAATTTCAGAATGATGGAGCTGGTTGGCTCTCACTAAGTGCCTGTGATACAGTAAAGAAAGGAAAGCCAACAGCCAATTCAGATCCTAATGTTAGAGCCAGAATTTCTTTATGTCAAAGTCCCTCATTTCCTGTAGCTGGTGGGCTACAGGACTAAAAGCAAGGCTGAGGACCAGACTGTGAGTGAAGCAAAATTACAGCATTTATTTAGCTTCCTCCCTCCCACCCCTACCCCTGCCTAATCCTAGCAAGTCTTTGTCGCTAAAGTAAGGACTATGATACAGAAGTTCAGGGACTTTGACATTTAGATAGGAACATCTGTGTCAATGTACTTAACAATCTTGAACCTCCAGATTCCGTGAATGCCCTGGGACTGTAGAAGAGGCTCGTTGCCCCTCAAGGGTAGAAAACTACCCTTGCTTGGAGACCATGCAGAGATTTCACAGGAGGCAGTTATCATTTCAAAAAATGATAACTTGCCCTTTTTGAGATTTGACCCCTTCTCCCCTTGTATATTCTAAGCAAATAACTAACAGCATGTTTCAGTATGGCCGAGGGGAAGTATTATTTCTTCTTCAGAAGAAAACTTTTTATCACTAACAGAACTGCATTCAATGGCTAACTTCTATCTACTGCCAGGAAACATTAGGAAGCTTCCTGGGAACAGATCATAAGAATGACTGACTAGGATGCCCTGATAGAGCACTGAAGGATGCCTTGCTAGAGCACTGAGGAAGGCGCCAAGGAAGGGGAGGAGTGAAAGGGTTTATTCCCAAAGACTTAGGACATACCAGCAAATTCTGTTCCCTAATAATGACCAGAAACACCTACTTTACTGTAACAGTAATAATGGTGAAGAGGATGCTACTGATATTAAGAAGCTCAGTGTTTACTATTTTTGTTTAAGTCAGGATTGAGAGTAGGGTAAACCTCTATGGTACTGAGTTCTCTAGGGTTAATGAAGATAATACAGTTATGGAATAGTACCAGTTATGTAGCAGCACTTAACTGGCAGGAGCATGGTGGACATTATCTGAGGGAACCCAACTTGCAGAAATCTATGGTAATAGTTAATATACCATAATGTTCCAAAAGGTGAGATAGAATAAAAAGTGACAAGCTTTTTTATTGACAATACACCTGGAAAAGATCAAGAATCGGACAACTGAAGGCTAATATCAGTGGCCACAATGGAAAACCAGTTTCCATATGCAGCATCCTAGTGACCCCTAGCTCATTGTTGAAAGTGGAGGCCAGTTCATCTTGCAAAAGAACCCCTAAAGCCATAACAATTATATTTAGTAGTTGTTTCCCCCAATATTCCCCAAAGGAAACTTTAGTCATTTATTAGAATATTTATGCACTGGGAAAACATACTAAACTTATTAGGATATTTGAATATACAATCTAAGATGACAATGATACTTAAGACTCAAAACACCACTATGACCAACTATTAGAATGGGGACATATGGTAAATGGGAACGTGGCCAAACCCTATCTCACAGTGTGCCTGTTGGTTCTCCAGGTCTGCCAAGGGATTCCCCAGGATGTACATACTTCATAGCTGGCTTGATTCACACATCAGTTTCTTGTCTTCTAGAGTAAAAGTCATAATGGTAGGAATAGCTTAGACAAAGTTTCACACTACTTTCTTTTCTCTGACCAATGTATCAATTGGAAGTAATGCTATGTTTTGGGTAGAACAATACTGACTAGTGCCACTCTTAATAACTTAAAGGACTTAGGGGTCACAGTTCCACTTAATATCTCTATTTATTTTACTAGTCTAGTCCCTAAAAACAGTCACATAGATCACAACAATGACAGATTACCATAAATATTCGAGTGATAGTCCTAATCACAATTATTGTATTGTATGTGGTGTGTTTACTAGAAGATTTTATGTAAACTTCGGGAGCTGGTTATCTGGCTATCGACATAACAAATATATTCTTTCAGTCCCTGTCATAAAGAATCAGAATCATTTATATTCACCTGGAATAAATGGCAGCATAGATTCAGTTTTGTCACAGAATAATACTAACTCTCACTCTTGGTCACAAAGTCAGAAGGGACCTAGACCATCTGGACATTTCACATTATTTCCCACCGATCTACTATACTGAGGGCACCATGTTCATCTGACCTAGAAAAGGTAAGTGGCAAGTGTACTGGCTGCCCTAGTAAAACCATGTATATCTTAGAACATTAATATAAATCATAACAAGGTCCAGAATATGTCACACAATATAGTTGATAAGTGTCCAGACATTAGAGGCATGTCAATATATCCTCCCCACGATAAGGGACAAGCAAAGGCACTGTGCCCCCCTTATCACTAAGAAAAAGGCACAGCGCTTGATAGGCTTCTTCATATTTTGAAGACAGCACATATCACATTTGAAAATACAGCTTCCTTCCCAAGTATTAGATGATTTGGAAAGTTGTCAATTTAAAGTTATTTGGCACATTAAAATGCTGTGCTAAAATATTTGGCCAAATCGAAATAAAAGTGTCCTAACAAAGATCCAGACAAAGGGAGGGTGGTGAGGTGTCAGGGCAAGGACACATCAACTACAGGGAAGAAGTATTCACTGTTTTAAAAGCAGGTCCTGACTTGCTCTTGGCCCTACCTCATGCTGGGCAACTGAGCATGAGGTATTAAGTGACTTTGCAACCAGAGCTGCCCATCCTGAGCCAGATATTACAAAACCACAAAGTTACAGAGGTGCAAATGGAACTTCATCACACAATTGAAATAAAGGTGCAAAGCAATTCATCACAAAATTGAAATTGAATATTATAGTCAGACCCAATTAGATTAGAGAATACAAGTAACTTACAACACAGGTGACCATATCATCTATTTCTGTCTTATGGATGCCTCTCCCACAGCTTCTACCTATGGTCTCTTAGGCTCCCCATAGCCAGCTATTGGAAAAGAGAAAAACTAAGGTTTAATTCATAATGGTTGGGTAGATATACTGGCACAAGCTTACGATGCACTGCTGCTACACGAGAATCCCAGTAAAGTGTGTTTCTGAAATTCATTAGGAGAGAAATATGTCTCAGTGGGTTGAGCTTCAGATAGATTTGTGCAGAGGTAGAGCTGACCTCAGATAACTATGTTCACTAAATCCTGGGCAGTAGCAAATGGCTTAGCTGGTTGGCCAGGGACCTGAAATAACATTTATATATGAAACAAGCTGTTCTTAGAGGAAAATATGTGGATGTACCTACAGGATTAGGCACAGATGATGAACCTCTGTGTCTCTCACCAATATTCACTAAAGAGGATCCACCGCACCGGAGGCATTTTAGGGCAAAATAGAGAAGATGAATTATCTAGTAGAGATCACAGTATTACTAAGTGTAGCACACTGAAGAGAAAGGTATGGCTACATCTGATTGGCCAGTAGACCACAGGCAAAGAAGTTCTTATGCCAGAATAGGGAATTGACCCTGGTTATTAGGAGGAGCCAAAATTACTGTTGTGTAATGTGGAAAAGAGAGTCACCAGGACAACATTTTATGCTCCTATGCCTAGTAATAATTGGAGCTGGGCACCTGTACCGACTTCAGCCTAACAAGGACATGAAAGCAAAGGCTTCTGACTCCTCAGTAAGAGGCCTGTATTACACCATCAGGCAAGCATACTAGAACATACGCGCTAGGTGAGAATACAAGTAATCTGGAATGAGTGGTAAAGGAAGAAGACATCAGTTGCGGTAATGAAAACTATAATTGGTCCAACTAACTCTCTTTTTATTATATGTCCCCCTCCCCAGAAGTTGTGACTGGCAACTGTATTAAAGAAGCTGTATTTAGCTGTATTTAACTGTATTACGAGTGGGTTTAACGTGAAGTATGAATGAATGTGAACAGTACAAAATGCAGATTGCAGCATCCAGTATATATTTCATATCTCTTGAAACTTTTTGTGTGTTCTGGTAGGCTTCTGAGTGCCAATATCTGAAGGTATGTGCCTGAGGGCCATTTTCCTTTAAAAATCAAAAAGCTACGGGGCCTCTGATTGCAAGGCAGCCATCTGAAAATGCCAAGGAACTAGCATCCCTGGATCGGTTCCTCTCAGTCAGTGTTCAGTTACCGAACTTCTTCCCTTCTCAGAAAAAAGAAATCAGAGGACTAGGATTTGGATCATTTTCTCAAGTTTCCCCCAGTAGTGATATACTTAACAGTTCTCCACTTAATAATTTACCCTATCCTATGTCACTTACCCCATTTTTTAAAACCAGAGTTCTCTGTACTTAACAAATAAACTGCTTGCACTTGAATCCTTGATTCTGAGCTGACTTTTGGGAAAATCCTCAGTAGTACACTAGATATGGAGATGAATGAGTAGAAGATAGTATTCATGCCTGGAGAAACTTACATTGTGGAATTCAATACTAAGACATAAAAAATGCATATAATTTGGCAAGAATTATAATAGAATTAAGAACAAGATGCTGGGAGAGAAATAAAATACCTAACTTCCTGCAAAAACTTGGATGAATCAGGACCAACACCGTGGAGAAGCTGACATCCCACAAGAGTCCTAAAGAAATGAGTAGTAGGTAAGAAAGTATCCAGCCCAGTGAAAAACTCATTTTAGGATAGAAGCAAACAAAACCGCATACTGATTATTCATAATAATTATTCAGTACTTTTTGCCTTTTCATACCATTCATGGGGTTCTCAAGGCATGAATGCTGAAGTGGTTTGACATTCTCTTCTCTAGTGGACCACGTTTTGTCACAACTCTCCACCATCAGGAAAAGATCTGCTGCTGGAAAACATCGAAGACAGGAGGAGAAGGGGACAACAGAGAACAAGATGGTTGATTTGCATCATGGACTCTATGGACAGGAGTTTGACAAGCTCCGAGAGATGGTGAACGACAGGGAAGCCTGACGTGCTGCAGTCCATGGAGTTGCAAAGAGTTGGACATGACTGAGCAACTGAACAACAGCAGCAGATTCCGTCCTGTAAGATAGCCCAACTCAAACTTGAGAGTCTCCAGTGTGGTCATCTCCTGCAGAAAGTTTGCTCTTGTGGAAAACATGAAAAGCAAAACTTCTGCTCCCTTAGATAGCTGATGAGGCAAAGATCCCTTTGCATTTGTTCTTTTTGAGCCAATGCAATTGCCACTCAAACAGAAGTTAGTTTCCTTCTGCTACTTCTGAAGAGAGGTTAATGGATTTCTTTTGCATGCTTTTTATGAGCAGGGTGCTGGAAAATGAAATTTCCCAATTCCACAGTTCATCACCCTCATACCTGATTGCAGAAATTAGTGATTAGAAATGGGAATATAAAATGAAAGAAATGTAATTTCCTTCCATTTTTGAAACTGCTTTGAGATGGGAAACATTTTGCTATTTCACAATATAATGTCTTCTCATATAATATGCTGTCAGCAGTAACGAGTTGAGTGAAAGTAATATTTTTCTCTCATATAAAAAAGTGATGTGAAATATTCACAGGGTAAAAATTACCCTCAAAGCAAACTATATATTTCAGTATTCTTGAAGAGTAATGTACCAGATATCTAACATTCTTTTTTCTTCCTTTCTAGACTTATAAAATCAGTATAGTTTTCTCTACGGATTTGTGACTCACAACTAGTTATTTTTTTCCTAGTATGTAGGAGACTAAATGACACTAATAGAAGGATTTGTTCTTTCACAAATGGTCTGGCTGGTCTGGTACAAAATGATTGTGTATAATGTTTCAATGGCTATTTTTAGGTGAATAAAAGAATGATCCAATTAAGATTATTAAATAGTACACTAGCCACATGCAAATCAAGATTCTGTAAATAAAGATAATGAGGGAAAGTTATTTATGCCTTACTTTCTATTATAAAAGAAGCAATTCTGAAAGACAAAAAATAATCATGGTTTCTCTCATAGTGGGTAGTTGCAGGGAGCCTATAAAATCACTGGGAAAAGTTATTTGTATATGAAGGCCCAGGGACTGCCTAGCTCTGACAAGAATAATGTTCTTTTCTACTTTTGAGCTATGAGACTTCTAGTACTGAATTCTTATGGTCTGGCAATATATTAAATATTTATGAAAAATGAAGTCTTCAGGAACTGGATCTGTGCATAATTGAGCTTTAGATGTTTATATGTTTCTTCAAAACACTTTCTGAAGCAGTTGTCTTTTATATATTTTGTGATCTTTTCCATAAAATACTTTCTGTGTGTGATAAGTTGAAAGAATGAATGTGAAGAACATATAAGTAAAAATATCTTTACAGAGATAGGACAGATATTCAACTAAGAAAAAAATTAGAGGTTAGGTGAGTATAGGTAGCGAATATATAGTTCTTGATATATGCAAAAAAAATTCTCAAAGCAAAAAATGGTCAGTAAGTCATATACATTCAATGTATCTAAATATATGTTGGTTTTCAGCAAAAAGAACCATGAGAAAATAATTACTCATCGAATGAAAGTTCAAAGTACACAGTAGCCAAAGAGGAATATAAAAACAAAATTTTAGGCAGTTCGATTTCAGTATCATAAAACATTTAACACAAAACCCATACCTTATATTGCTAAGATTAATTTTTTTCAGTAGGTAGGATTAAATAATGTTAATAACAATAAATAATGCTAACAAAAATAATTTTCAGTTGCACACAATCTGTGATCTTTACATGTGCTTCACGGAACCTGCTGCGTTAGCATCATGGCACTGTAAACATGAAGTGGACATAACTGAGAGACGGCAAGTCCCAGCAGGCTTTGGAATGTCACTGACACAATGAGGTGGCTGAGACCTGGCATCTCCTAGCACTGACCATGTCTTGCCCATAAGTTAGTTAAGTTGCTCAGTCGTGTCTGACTCTTTGCAACCCCATGGACTGTAGCCCACCAGGCTCCTCCCTCCATGGGATTCTCCAGGCAAGAATCTTGGAGTGGGTTGCCATTTCCTTCTCCAGGGGAATCTTCCCGACCCAAGAATCGAACCCAGGTCTCCTGCATTAGAGGCAGACACTTTAACCTCTGAGCCACCAGGGAAGCCTGTCTTGCCTATAGTATGGCATATTAATGTATTAAATGTAATAGAAAATGAAGGAGTCCAGTTTGAACACTGGTACATATAATACTGGTACATATATGGAACACATAGACACATATAGACACATATAGAAACACATATAGACACATATAGAAACAGTTGTTCTATAAGAACATGCTATGCCACCAATAGTAATGGGACACCGAACCTAATCTCTAAAAGAGGCTTACATTCTAAGAGAGCAAGAACTGTGTATCTCAATGAAAGGCACAGTGTCATGGTTAGCGGTCAATAAATACTAATGAAACAGTAAAAAGAAGTAACAGTAGTCATGTGACCATTAGTCCATGAACACTATTCCTTTCTAAAGTATTTTGTTTCTTTCTAAATAAGCCTAGGTACTGTCTTTCAGAGCAAAAATAAAAGTAAATATGATGTATGTTGCTGTTCAGTTGCCAAGTCATGTCTAACTCTTTGCAACCCCACAGACTGCAGCGCACCAGGCTCCCCTGTCCCTCACCATCTCCTAGAGTTTGCCCACATTAATGTCCATTGAATTGACGATGCCATCCAACCATCTCATCCTCTGTTGCCTCTGTCCCCTTCATGGGTCACTGCCTTGCTGTGGTGAAGGGGTTTGTGTGACTCAATGAAGCTATGAGCCATGTTGTGTTGGGTCACCCAAGATGGATGGATCATAGTGGAAAATTCTGGCAAAATGTGATCCTCTGGAGGAGAGAATGGCAAACCAATCCAGTGTACTAGCTACGAGAATCTCATGAACTGTACTAAAATGACAAAAAAAAAAAAAAAAAGATGTATAACACACGTGAATAGATAGAATGATAGAATGGAATGATTTGCTCAACAGTTATCAAGAGAGTCTATATTTGTGTTTATGAAATGGTTTCTTTATGACTTATGGGCATTGTATAGAGTTACGATTTCTAAGCTCAGACTACCACTTTCAAAGTTGGCAGCCTTACCAATTACTACTGTGTGACTGGACAAATCTATTAACTTCTACATGCCTTAATTTCCTTACCTGTAAAATAGGGAAAAAGACAATAGCTACACATAAATAAGTTGTGAGAATTCAATGAATTATCTCACGTAAGTGCTTAGAAAACTGCTTGGTACATCACTAGTGCTATATTCATGTAAGCTGTATATGTGCGCTCAGTTGCTCAATCATGTCCAAGTTTTTGTGGCTCCATGCATTGTAGCCCGCCAACCTCCTCTGTCCATGGGATTTCCCAGGCAAGAATACTGGAGCAGTTTGCCATTTCCTATACCAGGGGATCTTTCCAACCCAGGGATCAAATCTGCATCTCTTGTGTGTCCTACATTGGCAGACAGATTCTTTACCATTGCACTACCTGGGAAGCCCCATGTTAGCTATTATTACTTATTAAATCATAGGAAATGGAAATATCATCATACATTTTTGTTGTCTTGCCAGAACAACTATAGTGTTCTCCCCATCTCCAATCTATCCCCTTCTATATATATCATCCTATATACACTCCATTCAGAAAAATATTTTTAAATCATGGTCTTTTTCATATAAGCCCCACAAACTAAAAATGTCTACTGCTCCCAAATATGTATATAATTCTTAGGCTGGCATTTAAGACCTCTCCTAATTTCACAGTCTTAATTTCACCTGCTCCCTTGCATTCATCTCTCATATAAATTAGGTTGAATTACCCATTTTCTGAAATGACCCTGAACTTCTCTTTCAACAACTGGCTGTTCTGGCCTTTCTTTTTGCTTATACTGTTGATATTTCATCTTCCCATGAATATTTAATCAAGTCCTATAGTTTAAATTAGCATATTATAGTGATGGATAAGGGTATTAAAAGGATATGTACAGGAGTGTGAATAGACTCTTCAGTGTTATGAGAACTACTCATTCTTTAGTTTTGTGCATCAGAGAAGGACTAGAGCTTATAGTATGCATTTTTAAAACTAATATTTCTTGGCTTACTCATTAAGACACCCCATCTCTTCCTGGACTTATGAATGAGAAATTCTATTCTATCACCCTGGAAACCTTATGCCATTGCTATACTTTGTTTACACTACCTGCAATGTGACATCTTACATTATTAAACAGTCTTGCTGAGGGATAGCTTGTCTTTGATAACCACCCAAGACCAGAATGCAAGATTCGTTTTGGGTAGTGGTTCATTCAGTCTTAACTCAGTTTTGTTAATCATAATTAGCTGTGTGATCATGGGAGGCTAATTTTGATAAAAGGATTCCTGTGTTGTGCTTATGTGCTCAGACATTTCCAACCTCCTGGGCTGTAGCCCGCCAGACTCCTCTGTCCATGGGACTTTCCAGACAAGAATACTGCAGTGCGTTGCCATTTTCTTCTCTGGGGATATCCCTGACTCAGAGATCAAACCCATGTCTCCCGTGTCTCCTGCAGTCCAGGTGGATTCTTTACCCACTGGGCCACCTCATAACATTATGGAGCCATCCTATGTGCTAAAAATTGTGAGAAAGGAGGAAGATACAAGTGAATTCTATCAGAATGAGATAAAAGAAATGGAGTTTTAATCAGATTATGCATGAGGAGTAGAGTTTTAATTAGCAGCTGCAGATTTGGGTTCTGGTTTGTAATATTAGGTGGTTAACTGACATTTTACTTCACAACTTATTTGTTTGTTAAGTGGGGATATGGGTGCCTGGGTAGCCTACTAATAAAGTTATTGTGAGGAGCAAATGAGACCTTATACATCTAAAGACTGAAATTTTGTGCTGCATGAATGGAAGGGATTATTACTGAAGGAATAAACTGGGATAATTTCTAATCATTTTTGTATGGTTTAAGACAATGAAATTGTGACTTTGGTTAAAACCTTATGTGCAGTAGTCTTAATGCTTATTCACTTAATAATTACAATATGAACATAGATAATCCATGATCAATTCGCTATCTTCTGCCCCCCGCCACCACCACTGACCTGAGTTTATATGGAGGAAGAAAAGTCCTTGCCTTGGAGGTGGGAGGATCACTGGTGAGGAAGGAGGTATGAACACATGGCCCCCAAACCTGTTTCTAGGGTTCAAAAGTAGGTTGGTACCAAGGCAATTCATACTGGTTTTCTACTGATGCTGTAACAAATTACCACAGACCATGTGGTTCAAAGAAACTCAAATTTATTATCTTACTGTTCCTGAAATATGTCTCATGGGGCTAAAGTCATGGTGTTGGCAGAGTGTCCTGCTGAAGGCTGTAGAGAAGAATCCATTTCCTCACCTTTTCCAGCTCCTAGAAGCAGCCTGCCTCACTTAACATCATATCACCAGCATCACATCACCTCTTCTCCTCCAGCTTCTGTTATCGCTTCACCATCACCTTTGACCACCTTGCCTCCCTCTTATAAGGACTCTTGTGATTACTTTGGGCTCAAGTGGATAATTCAGGCTACTCACGCAAGACCCTTAATCACACCTATAACACCCCTTTCTTATATAGGGTAAGAATCACAGGTTCCAGAAATTAGGATGTGGCTAGCTTTGAGGGGAAAGAGTGGGGCCTTTTCAGCCTGTACCACAGAAGGGGAGCATGCCACCCTCAAATGGCTTATGTATTACTGACAACCACCGCCCCACTAAATTACTGAATTTTATTGCTTCCGGACACTCACTGCTAATTAAAATGGGGGGAAAATATGAATTGAAGATAGAAATTGCTTTTCTAATTTCCATGCTTTTCTCCTATTTTTTGCAACTAGAGAATTTATAACTAAAGCAAACTTAAGTAGGATGACCAGACCTTCCTTATCAGAATATTCTGATTGACTTTGTTATAAGCTCAGTCCTTACTTTGAGTGAAACTGCTTTTGATGATCTCACCATCTTCTGTCCTAATAGCCACTTGGATGAAATTAGTTTGAATCAGAGCATCATTGATTGAAAGCTTTCAGCTGGGAACACTGAAATGGGATCAAGTGATAGCAGTAAGTCTCTATTACAATGTTGCCTAGCAACATAGTTGCAGGTTTCCATTATAAGAAATGATACTATTATATAAAGGCATCTTAGAAAAGATATGAATGACAGGAAGTTCTAAGCTTACAAAGAGGCTATCATTTCAGACTTAGGAGAACAAAGTCATTGAGCCATCCAGTGAAGGCCAGAGGATTAAAAGGATAAATTATAAGTTAAGGCTTTTAAAATTCTAAAGTTGGTGTCTCATTTCCTATGACTTGTTTTCCATTGCTTTTCAGCTCTGTAGAGCCTTGAAAAGGCAAAAAACAAAATAATTAAAAAAATACAAGAGTAAACACACAAGTATCATGACATGCTATTACCAAAAGCTGCAGTATTACTGAAGTCTTTTGTAAACATTTTGACATTTTATTTGTGTGAACTTCATAACAGGACCATTTTTTTGCTTCAATAAATATAATTAAGTACTACTAAATGCTCACTTTAAATTGGTTGAAATGGAGACAATAATAGGGGCTCTTTGGCCTAAGACAGACTCTAAGATCTAACATTACAACACTTAATGGCTTAATACTCAATATTCAAAAAGCTAAGATCGTGGCATCTGGTCTCATCACTTCATGGAAAATAGATGGGGAAATGTGGAAACAGTGAGAGACTTTATTTTTCGGGGCTCCAAAATCACTGTACATGGTGACTGCAGCCATGAAATTAAGAGAAGCTTGCTCCTTGGAAGAAAATTTATGACCAACCTAGACAGCACATTAAAAAAGCAGAGACCTTATTTTGCCAACAAAGGTCCGTCTAGTCAAGGCTATGTTTTTTCCAGTAGTCATGTATGGATGTGAGAGTTGGACTATAAAAAAAGCTGAGCACCGAAGAATTGATGCTTTTGAACCGTGGTGTTGAAGACTCTTGAGAGTCCCTTGGACTGCAAGGAGATCCAACCAGTCCATCCTAAAGGAAATCAGTCATTCATTGGAATGTCTGATGCTGAAGCTCCAATACTTTGGCCACCTGATGCAAAGAACTGATTCATTGGAAAAGACCCTGATGCTGGGAAAGATTGAAGGCAGGAGAAGAAGGGGATGATGGAGGATCAGATGGTTGGATGGCATCATTGACTTGATGGACATGAGTTTGAGTAAGCTCTGGGAGTTGGTGATGGACAGGGAGGCCTGGCAAGCTGCAGTCCATGGGCCACAAAGAGTCAGACATGACTGAGTGACTGAACTGACTGAATGTCTGAATATTTGAGAATGTAAAAGTATTATTATGGGAAAAATTATATTTTAGAAAGATGTTATCATAAAAGTAACAAATATAACTGAAAGCTGATAAATATTAAAAATATAAAAGGAGCAAATAAAATTCCTGTAACTCCTCCAACCAGATAAAGCCTTTGTTAATATTTGGTTGTGAGAGTTTTGTTCTTTCAACAACTTATGTGCTTGTCACTCAATATTATAGAAACAATCTAATAAAGCAAACAAAATAGTATTTATTACTTTTGTTGTTGGAAAATCTTAAAGCAAACATGACAGAGACAAATCTAAATTTTCCACAATTATTTTTATTTGTTTTTATTTGCATTTGTCTCTTTCAGGGCCTTGAAAACATTAACTCAAACACTGGGGTTTATGTCTCTTTCAAAATCTGCAGAAGTACTATTAAGATGATGAATATTTTATAGCCCTTTAGAGTTCACAAAGCACTCCAAAAATTTATTTCTCATACATAATCTCATGGCACCTATGACATTTAAATGTTATCTACACAGTCCTTACCAAGGCCAAACCTAACATAAGGTCTTGCAGCTTTTGTGTTGTGACAGCTCTTTAGCAAGAAAATAGAGTAGCTTCTAATAAGGCTGACTGGCTATGATTCCAACAGTCTGATCTTATTTGCTATAATATGTGAATCACATATGGAATTTCAGCTTAATATCATGCAATGGCACCTGTTTCTAATTTTATACCACTGGCTTGTGACTCGGGGTTATTGTAATTTTCATCCCTCCAAGGTTGTTGGAAGATGTATGTTTTAGAGGACATTCTTAGATTCAAAGGTGGTTCAGTTTCTTCTTACTAAAGTGAAAGACTAGTGGTAGTCTTCTATTAGTCTAAGGAAACTAAGACAAAGACCTCAAAAAGACACTATTTCCAGCTACTTTACTGTGGAGACTAGCAGCTCTCTCTCATGGATCACCCTGGAAGATCTCTATGGATTGTCTAAGCACGCCTGACAAACCCAATAGCTCATGAGTCTGGAGCACCATACGTTCTCCAGGCGCTGGGCAGCTGGCTTTTATTTCCCAATATTCTCCTAGAGTGTTGGCACCAAAATTCAGTCTTCTTGGTCTTTGTCCCTCCAACATTTACCATCTCCCTCACAAATCCATTCTTGGCTGTGCACAAAAGGGAAATTCACAGGAGACTGGAAACCCTCTACTACAGAGTGCCCAAGAGAACCCCTGTGGGTCCTGCCAAACGTGCTTCTCTGCAGGATGGTGGGTTACCAGGGGCCGCTCACTGCTGTACCATCTGTCTGTGATTTCCAAATTGTGGAACTGATACCCCAAGCCTCTACAAGCACTTCTATCAATGCAAGGCCTTGCATGGGATTGGAGCCAAGACAAAAATAGTTTGAATGATTTATAGTGCATGAAGAGAAGGCAAAGCCAGAATAGGAAAATAGAAGAAACGGACACTAAAGACACTATTCTAAACTGCCATGTTTTTTCAGCATTAAATAAATAGATGCATGGAAATCAGTTTTTTTCCTTGTCTTTGGAAGACATTTTAAAGTAATATTTTTTACCATTTAATGGGGGCTGGCTAGGCAGAAACTATGTGTGTTAAGAACATATATTGTCATCAACCATTATCATAGTCCCTTTCGGTAGACATTGCTATACATATCACTTTACAGAAAACCGGGGCTATAGAGTTTAATAACATAACAGCTTAACATAATGGCTGAACCAGGATTGAAACTCATATCTGGCTCCCGGTTCAGTTCAGTTCAGTTCAGTCGCGTAGTCATGTCTGACTCTCTGCGACCCCATGAATCGCAGCATGCCAGGCCTCCCTGTCCATCACCATCTCCCGGAGTTCACTCAGACTCACGTCCATCGAGTCAGTGATGCCATCCAGCCATCTCACCCTCTGTCGTCCCCTTCTCCTGCCCCCAATCTCTCCCAGCATCAGAGTCTTTTCCAATGAGTCAAGTCTTCGCATGAGGTGGCCAAAGTACTGGAGTTTCAGCTTTAGCATCTTTCCCTCCAAAGAAATCCCAGGGCTGATCTCCTTCAGAATGGACTGGTTGGATCTCCTTGCAGTCTTCTTCTCCTCAAGAGTCTTCTCCAACACCACAGTTCAAAAGCATCAATTCTTCAGGGCTCAGCTTTCTTCACAGTCTAACTCTCACATCCATACATGACCACTGGAAAAACAATAGCCTTGACTAGACGGACCTTAGATGGCCAAGTAATGTCTCTGCTTTTGAATATGCTATCTAGGTTGGTCATAACTTCTTAATTCGAGTCCATCACTCTGACTTTCCCTATGTCTGTTTACTCCGGGGAGGGGGGTAAGTATTTCAACACTGAAGCTGCTCATAGGAGACTGAGAAATTTATTTTCAGTGGTATTATTTATATAGGAAATCTATGCAAATTTAAAGGAATGACTAATATGTCAGAGCATATCTGATTAGAAGGGACATATTTACTTTTATTTTCCCACTAGTATTTGTTTTCTGTTCCTTGATCCAGTCCTGGATATCACATTTCATTTAGTTTCTTGAATTAAAAATTTTTTACTTATTTATGGCTGTGCTGAGCCTTTGCTGCTGCACGGGCTTTTCTCTAGCTGTGGGGAGCAGGGGCTACCCTCTAATTGCAGGGGCAGGCTTCTCATTGCAGTGGCTTCTCTTGTTGCATGGGCTTCAGTAGCTACAGCTCCGGGGCTCTAGAGCACAGGCTCAATATCTACGGCACAGGAGCCTAGTTGCCCTCCGGCATGTGGGATCCTCCCAAATCAGGGATTGAAGCCATGCCTTCTGCATTGGCAGGCAGATTCTCCACCACAGAGCCACCAAGGAAGCCTGAGATATATTTACTTTTAAGCCCCATCTTAGCCAGCTGAGGCTTCCTAGGAGGCTCGGTGGTAAAGAATCCACCTGCCAATGCAGGAAACACAGGAGATGTGGTTTCGATTTCTGGGTTGGGAAGATCCCCTGGAGGTGGAAATGGCAACCCATTCCAGTTTCTTGCCTGGAAAACTCCATGGACAGAGGAGCCTTGTGGGCTGCAGTCCATGGGCTCAGAAAGAGTAGGATAGGACTGAGCAATTGAGAATTCCATGGACAGAATACTGAGGTGGGTTGCCATTCCCTTCTCCAGGGGACCTTCCCAACCCAGGGACTGAACCTGGGTCTCCTGCATTGCAGGAAGATTCTTTACCAACTGAGCCACCAGGGAAGCCCATAAACTATAGACTGCCACTTTAAAATATGGATCATCTTACGAAATCACTAGGAAATTGCTACTAATTCAGTGTAAAGTGCTCTTTAGTACCAAACCATTATGGCAAGTAAGTTTACTTTCACTATTATGTCAAAATGCAGTATGAGGAAAATTAAAAATAAAAGCTAATCCTCAAAAAAATGGACCTTTTTACAATTAATTTTGCATTTGTTAGTGGAAAAAAACTGTAGAGTACAACCTACAATGTATTAATTTTCAAAAAAATTGTTTCTACTGAAATATTGTTGAGCAGTGGTCAAACTTCCTCATCTTTTCTGACTTGAGGTAAAAAGAATTAGGTCTAGAGGTTGCCATGAATCCTCAAATGAGGTACCCTGGTTTAGAAATAATCTCTTTTTTCATCTAGCATCATTCCTCTGAATTATCTCCTCACCCGATAGCCTTGGAGTTTATTATATTGATATAACAAATGTGAAAATTATATTGATATTACATATGATATTGATAGCCCATATTACATGTGGAAATACAGATACTTCTGCTTAATATTAGATCTAGGTTTTTGATAAACAGTTTAAAATCATCACAGTAACAATATGTCTTTCGCTATATGGTCTTATTTCTTTCTCTGGCCGTTTTTTTTTTTTTCCAAAATTCTTTCATCGTTTCCTTTGATTTTGAGAAGGAAAGGTTATTCAAGAAGATGCAGTGCAACTCCATAATTGAAACTCGTTCACCCCTAATCATGCCAAGTGATTGCTGTCTCTAGAACTGGACAGAATTACAATGTTGTACAGTATCTATTGCTTTAGCGGCATTACGGACTCTGGGGGGACTTAAAATGAAGAAGTAAGCTTAATACAAATTATTGTTACTACC
This sequence comes from Redunca redunca, assembly GCA_006410935.1. Taxonomy (NCBI): domain Eukaryota; kingdom Metazoa; phylum Chordata; class Mammalia; order Artiodactyla; family Bovidae; genus Redunca; species Redunca redunca. Next base: position 451,514 of record SJYQ01003502.1, read on the forward strand.
AAAATACATACACTAGCCATGAAGACAAGGAAGCACCAAGATTTACATGCGTAGGATGCTATGTCTCTCAAAAGGTTCTTCATGTATTTTCTGGTTTTATGTTTTGTGCCAGTTCACATATGGAAACAAATATAATGAAACCATAAAAAGAAAAAAAAACAACAATCCTCCAGGTCTGACCATAAAGGCCCTCATATTTCATTCTTGCTTTTGTGAGGTTACCAGTCAGGGTTTGCCCCTATTTCTTTAAATACTCTGGATTGTTTAAACAATTTGATGCTCTCTAATTCTTAACACATTCTGGAGGATTGTTTTTATTTCTCTTTCCATGGCTTAGACCATATAATTCAAGTAATGTGACTAACTTTCTATGACTTCTGCTAAAAATCTTGCTGCAAATATTTACTAGGAAGTGTTCTGAATTATCTTTGTGATGACTGTTTTAAACCCAGTCTCAGTACAGTGCCTTAACTTTGAATGCTGACAATGGAAAAATATAACAAAATAAAGCTGAAGGATTTGGTAATAAAAAGTTTGGTGAAGGCATAAGAAAATGACTATAGGGAAGTCATTATTTCCCATCTCTTCTAAAACCCATCATCAATATTTCTATCATCAATGCACTTTTATCATCTATGTTAAACTATAATAAAGAGTATAGATGGGCCCTATACTCTTTATTATAATTTAATTGCTCTGTTCTTGATTATGTCTAGTTTTAACCCCACTGAATTGTTGCTGTGTTTCTAATTATGCAAGTGCTTTATTGGAGACATGTGGTTTAAAACTAAGATACTTTTTCATAGTTTTTGTTATTTTATAAAAGAATCATTGATGCTTATGCATAAAACATATTAAAGTTTTAAAATTACAAACTGGCTTTATGTTAGATTTTTAATGTATTTTTGTTGTCATTCTGTTCTGAACTAAACATTTTTTATGTAAATTAAAAAAGAGATATAAGATTTAAGATAAGGTGAAAGAGAGAAGGAGACAGAAAACTTGGATAAGCAAATTAAATACTGACTTTAAATTTGTCAGGTCTTTTCACTTAAGTACTCTCGTATTTAAAATAATTAATATATTCTGAACAAAATAATCTTGAGTTTAGCAGAATAACATGAAATGAAACAGCTTTTGACTTCATGCCTAAATCTAAGCATGAATATTCAATTTGAGCCATTTAAAAACAGAGACACAGATATAGAGAACAAATGTCTGCACACAAACGGGGAAGAAGAGGGCGGATGAACTGATAGACTGGGATTAATATATATACAGTACGATGTATAAAACAGATATCTGATGAGAAGCTACTTACATAGCACAGGGACTCTATTCAGTGCTCTGTGGTGACCTAAAGGGGAAGAAAATCCGAAAAAGAGGGATCAGATATATAAACATATATATATTTGATTCACTTTGCCGTACAGAAAAAATTAACATAACATTGTAAAGAAACTATAGCCAAATAAAAACTTAAAAAAAAAGAACATTGGTGATAGAACATCCTTTAAAACCTCTGAGATTGTTCTCAGAAAGCAAGAATGAAGGTGAGAAATGTGAGCATGGATACAGTCTTGCTGATATTTATGTTAAAGGTAAGATTTTAGAATGGCAGAGGCCGAGTGCCATAGGTTAATTACAAATGACACAATAAGCATGATAGCTGTCGTGAAAGCAGGGCTTGAGATAAAATCAGTAAATTTGGCAAGCTGCACTATTTGGCCATGGCTAATCGATCATGAGGTTCGTGAAACTGAAATAGATAGGCATGCTATTAAATTCTTCCTTAATTTAGATAATAGAAAAATAATCTCTTGGTTGGTGGATATACCTGATTGAGTTAGTATAATGGAAAATCATAAGTTTTCAGCTAATTCTAGACTTGAGGCAAATTACAGTCCTATATACCTTGAAAGAAGAGAATGACGGATATGTCTAAAGAAGGACCAGAGACACTGCCAAGCAGAGGTACTCTAAATCTTCCTTCTATTTCTCCTAAAATGTTCCTGTGTCCATTTTAGAGGATGGCTGTGGTCTGTAAAGAAGAAAATTTCCAGGATTTTGAAGAATTAATAGACTCTGAAGTAAAAATAGTGTTTAAAGATCAAAACATCACCCTCTGAACCATGAATCAGAGAGGGGATTGTGGCAGTCTGGTGATAAATGGAGTTTTGGAAGGAGTGTATGTTAAAGTGAGCTCACTGTGTCTGTGGGTTTTTCCACAACTTTTTCTCCTTATTTGGAAATTCACAGAATTTTTCCTTTGGCTAGTTGTACCTTGATTCAACATCTATCATATTAGAAAGAATCAAGTGTAAGTTCTGGAACTGGTCTCCCCTCTGCCACTACTTTATGTTTTAGCAAAATGAAAAACAGAAACCAGTATGACATGGCTGGAGGAAGGACAGAATTTAGTGCTACCACGAAAGACTTACAAGATGAATGAACGCTGATTCGTGGTGGGTCTTCTTTTAAGTCATCCATTTGGTGTGTTTAAATATGATGAAAAGAAGGATGGAGAGCATCATAAACACAATTAATCGATGACCCCAATATAAGCTATTGTACAAGATGTGGCTCCTTTCCTGAAGCAACTCACAGAACGATTTTACCCTGCCATGTGGCACTTGATCCAAAGTCAGTGCTGTTCAGACAAGAAATAAAGACCACAGGTTTCAGCAGGCAACAGGAGAGAGATCTTCTTGGAGGTAGTGTATGAATAACTTCCTCTGAATCACTCATTTTGTGCTCCAGGAAATTGAAATCACTGGTAGCCATTTCCTGTGATTTCTTCCCTCTCTGATACCTTGAAGTTGCTAGTAGCTTTCTCTGATTCCCTGAGCTCTTCCAGAGGTTTTGTAACCTTCTAATTCTCTGTATTAAATCTCATCCTCATGGTTTCCTGCATGTTGTAAAATGGTATCTGAATTTTGACTAATTTAACCTACAGCTTTGTTCTCTCCAGGTTTTCTGAGGCTCTGTAACAAGACCTTCATCTATCCAACAGTTCAAGTCAAAGAGCGTACATGTACTCTTGACATGACCATTCCCACCATTCTTCTATCCTTCTGGTTGTCCTTGATCTTGAATTCAGTGTTTTCATACCAAAGAGCATTTGTAGGCATTCTCCTTTCTAGAACTTTCTCCTCAGTCTTCTCATATCTCACTCCCTCACTTCACTTAAAACTTGGCTCAAATTCACCTACTCAGAAAAGACTTCCCTGACTACTGTTCCTACCTTTTTTTGTTGTTGTTGTTTACTATTGGCTTCACAATATATATTGATTTTGAGTTTGACGATATATTAATGTACTCTCCTCTCAACTAGAAGAAAAACTTCAAGAAAGTAAAAGCTTAATCTCTTCCCTGGTGACTCAGATGGTAAAGAATCTGCCTGCAGTGCAGGAGACGAGGATTCGATCCTTAGGTCAGGAAGATCCCCTGGAGAAGGGGATGACTACTCACTCCATTATTCTTGCCTGGAAAATTCCATGGACAGAGGAGCCCAGTGGACTACAGTCCAAGTTGGACATGACTGAGCAACTAACACTTTTTTTTTTTCCACATCACCAAAAATAGGTTACACAATTAGTAGGATTTCAATACATTTTTATTAATATAAAAATAAATCTCACATATATATTGTGTATCTATGAATCATTATTTTATTATTTTTTATTTTTATTTTTGCTTTATTTTACTTTACAATACTGTATTGGTTTTGCCATACATTGACATGACTCCACCACGGGTGTACGAGTTCCCAAACATGAACCCCCCTCCCACCTCCCTCCCCATAACATCTCTCTGGGTCATCCCCATGCACCAGCCCCAAGCATCCTGTATCCTGCATCAAACATAGACTGGCGATTCATTTCTTACATGATAGTATACACGTTTCAATGCCATTCTCCCAAATCATCCCACATTACTTTAAATTACAGTATAAAATATAACATGTTAAATTGGTGTAAGTTATGGTAAGACAGCATTACGGGAGGCAGTATTGAATTCAATGAATATTCTTACAGTTGTCCTCAAGCATATAAAACTTCCAGATAAAAGTCAACTTATTACCACAGCAGTCTGTGGATTTTCCAGCTTACCTGGCCTGACTTTGTCTGCTCTGTGTATGTGAAGCCTTATTGCATTATCAAGAAAATGTCTTACACAGTTCATATCTCAATCCTTCCATGAAGGGATTATTTAGCTCATCTTTTATGAAAACAATAAATAGTCTCTTTTAAGGCTGGATTCAAATTATGAAATGGGAAATATGTAATCTATACAATCTTAGTTATAACAATTGAAAAATATATAAACTATACACAGTCTTTTTTCTTAACTGAGCATCCAGTAAAGCTTATAATCAGAGGCTGATGTAATTACTCTGTCTACTGAAGTCAAAACTCCCCCTCTTCTCTCTTTGTACAAGTTCTGCTGCTTCTTTTCTGATGACACATAATATTCCCATTTCAGTTTGGTCTGCCCTGGTTGTCACTTTCTTGTAACAGGAAAGATTGCTCAGGCTATGCTATTATACTTTGCTATTAGATTTTAAACAAAAGGAGTAACAATTGAATTGTTCAAAAAACTGCATCTCTCCAATATGCTGTGAAAAATGCCTACCCTTAATTTCAGGTACCATGGAGTGATGTTTCTCTCAACTTCTGATGTGCTGGTATATTTGGTGCATTTTACATTCTTTGTCACACTGTAGTGATAGGGAAGTTTATTATATTTTATTTTGTATAGTAGAGGAAGTAATTCCTGACAGAGTCTGAGTTAAAAATCAGATCCTGGACAGAAATAATATAATTCAATCTTTTATATTCAATACCATTAAACAATATCCTTCTGGCTTCAGAAGACATTTCTTTTATCCATCCTCACTATCATTTCTCTTACACTCACAAATCCTGACCGTCAAAAGTACATTTCATATAAGGCATTAAAGCAGGAGAGTCGTTTACAGGAAGTTACATTATCTAATACCAGACATTTCTCCTTTCAGATTTCTCAACTTTCTGACCCTCTCCTACTCAAGATATTCACATAATTTCTTCGGTTGTTGTGCATGTAACCTTTAGACTCTCAACTCTCTGTGTCTTAGTATAAAACCTCTACCTATTCCAGGTACCCAGAATAACCATACCTGCAAAAGTTTTCAAGCAATACATCTGTACTATATCTAGAATATATGTGGAAGCTCAGGCAAAGAAAAGCTTGAGGGGAACATCAGTGGATCAGTAGTTGAAACTAGGAGAGTAACCAAGGAGTTCGTGCTTTCTGGTAAATCACGAGTGACACCAAAAATGCAAGCATGAACCATGGAAGAGGTGTCCACAGAGATGGAAAGAAGTGAAAATGACCAGTGAAGTGTGTGATATGGAAACTAAAGGAGTATAGAATTTTAAGAAGGATGATGTGAACAATTCTGTCCTATAGAACAGTGATTTTACAGTGTGATAAGGACTCAAGTTATCCTTGGAATCTGGCATAGGGAGATTGTTGGTGACTCTAATGAGAATGTTCTCAGTACATAAAGTTATAGGACATGTGGTGAGTCAGGAAGTGAAGACAAAGTATGTAGTTCACACGTTTAAGAAATCTGAGTGGCAAGATTATGAAGCAAATAATATCAAATGGCCTAAATGTTTTCAAGATATGAGAATGAGCAGGCAGATGATGCTCTGAAATAGTCATTTGAGGGACTAAGAAGAAGGTTTTGACCAAGGACCAGTGAAAGTTAGTAATAAAGATTCACTTGTCACAATTTATGTGACAAGTCTTCATTAGACTTTCATGAGCCTGGAATTCATAAGGCTTTCTTATCAAAGTTAAGTGAGATACTGGACTAGAGAAGGTATTTTGTAGTATAAATTTACAGTTGGGTTTTTTGGGTGACTATTAGAAACACACAGTAAAGAAAGACTATATATAAATAAGTAAAAATGAAGGGACAATACTGTTAATGTTTCTGATGGGAATACAGTTTATATGATCAATCAAATGCTTTTACTAATTGTAATAGAAGAAAATATTACACACAGTGTGCCAGTGCCCATCATAGAATCTTCCTTTACCCTCACTTATGAAATAAGGAAACCAAGGCACAGAGAAGGGAAATCACTTGTCCGAGTTTAAATAGCTAACAAGTAGCATAGCTAAGATTTGAACCAGAGTCCAAATCTAGACTCAGTACTCTTAAACACCAGCAAATGAATGCTTCCATAGTGGGTATAATTAAATGAAATCAATTTTGACTCGTTCAGTCAGAGGTGGAATTTGTCATGGTTTGACCGGAATATAGGGCTTGGAAGCTATGCCAAACAGAAGAGCAGCCAGAACCACCATGCACAGCAGTCCAGGGAGGTAAACAGGTGCCTTTCCAGGCACAAATAACACAGATAACATCACAGGTAACAAGGACTAACACAGATCAAGCACAAGCTGGAATCAAGATTACCGGTAGATACATCAATAACCTCGGATATGCAGATGACACCACTCTCATGGCAGAAAGTGAAGAGGAGCCCCCCTGATGAAGGTGAAAGAGGAGAGTGAAAAGGCTGGCTTCACACTCAAAATTCAAAATATGAAGATTATCGCGTCTGGTCCCATCACTTCATGGGAAATAGGTGGGGAAACAATGGAAACAGTGAGAGACTTTATTTTCTTGGGCTCCGAAATCGCTGCAGATGGTGACTGCAGCCATGAAATTAAAAGACACTTGCTCCATGGAAGAAAAGCTATGGCAAACCTAGACAGCATATTAAAAAGCAGAGATATTACTTTGCCAACAATCTCTAGATAGTCAAAGGCATGGTTTTTCCAATAGTCACATATGCATGTGAGAGTTGGACCATAAAGAAGGCTGAGTGCCGAAGAATTGATGCTTTTGAATTGTGGTGTTGGAGAAGATACTTGAGAGTCTCTTAGACTGCAAGATCAAACCAGTCAATCCTAAAGGAAATCAACTCTGAATATTCAGTGGAAGGACTGATGCTCCAATATTTTGGCCACCTGATGTGAAGAGCTGATTCATTAGAAAAGCCCTGATGCTGGGAAAGATTGAAGGCAAGAAGAGGCTGGGAAAGATTGAAGGCAAGAAGAGAAAGGGATGACAGAGGATGAGATGGTTGGATGGCATCACCATTTCAATGGACATGAGTTTAAGCCAACTCCAGGAGATGGTGAAGGACAGGGAAGCCTGGCATGCTGCAGTCCATGGGGTCGAAAAGAGTGGGACACAACTGAGTGACTAAGCAACAACACAGATCTACACAGATGACATCACAGTGAGAATCAACACTGGATATTGGTTGCTGTCTCTGAACCCTAGTCATCGGCTCCACTGAAACTCGATGCAGTTCAGGCTACCTGCACCAGAATGGATTCTATGCGGTGCCAGCTTTTCTAACCAATTTTTATTAACACCTCACTAATTTCCAACTTGGCATGATATGTGCTTGATTAAAACAGGCTTGCAAACAACACTACCTATACACTGACACCTGGGGAAGCAAGTGTCTGGCTTCTAGACAGAAGTGGGCATAGGAACCTATTTAAGGGTCTTAGCAATCAAAGAGAAACAAAATGAAATAAAAAGGCAAGTGTCAGCTGCATAGATGTGTGGTTCCAGCTGGCTAGGATGGAAAAGAAGTAGAGGGGGGAGGCGGAAACCTTGGATCAAATGGGGAGTTCAAAGGACTATCCATGAGGTTAAAGAGAGGGTAGTGTGGGAGAGAAGTTGTAAGAGAAGAAGAGGGGGAAGGTGTGCTCTTAATAGAGGATTATTTGAGTTTAAGACATGTTAGGTAGAGCCAGTCGAGGTCATGACCAAATCTCTACTTTGGCCTGGAAGTTGTTTGCCAAAATTAATGAAGATAAAGTTAATACATTAAATAGTGTTGCACATTTAATGATACCTTGTTAGATTAATTTCCCACATGGACTTGGAAATCTTTCAGTGTTATAATAAAATGTCAGAATGCAAAAGGGAAAATGACGCTGGTTCTTGAAGTCTTCGGTGAATGAGGGGAACTGATTTTAGGTGGGTAAGTGACAATGAGGAAAGGCAGGGACTGCTAAAATTCCAAGGCAGGAGCCTCAGACAAGATTGAGTGTTTCCACAGAAATGGAAACACATTTTTGTGGAGAGAGAGAACTGTAGCTATGGGAATTATGTACACAGTTGATTGCCCTTACTTATTCTACTAGTTTGCAGATGGTGATTGCAGCCATGAAATTAAAAGATGCTTACTCCTTGGAAGAAAAGTTATGACCAACCTAGATAGCGTATTCAAAAGTAGAGACATTACTTTGCCAACAAAGGTCCGTCTAGTCAAAGCTATATTGGAGAAGGAAATGGCAACCCACTCCAGTGTTCTTGCCTGGAGAATCCCAGGGACAGGGGACCTGGTGGGCTGCCGTCTATGAGGTCACACAGAGTCGGACACGACTGAAGTGACTTAGCAGCAGCAGCAGAAGCAGTCAAGGCTATGGTTTTTCCAGTGGGCATGTATGGACGTGAGAGTTGGATTGTGAAGAAAGCTGAGCACCGAAGAATTAATGCTTTTGAACTGTGGTGTTGGAGAAGACTCTTGAGAGTCCCTTGGACTGCAAGGAGATCCAACCAGTGCATCCTAAAGGAGATCAGTCCTGGGTGTTCATTGGAAGGACACATGATATTGAAGCTGAAACTCCTATCCTTTGGCACCTCATGTGAAGAGTTGACTCATCGGAAAAGACTTTGATGCTGGGAGGGATTGGGGGCAGGAGGAGAAGGGGATGACAGAGGATGAGATGGCTGGATGGCATCACCGACTCGATGGACGTTGAGTCTGAGTGAACTCTGGGAGTGGGTGATGGACAGGGAGGCCTGGCGTGCTGCGATTCATGGGGTCTCAAAGAGTCGGACATGACTGAGTGAGTGAACTGAACTGATCCTACTATTCTGCCCCCAAGCTAAGAATATTATGACCTGATCTCAAGGAAAAGTTGAAAACCCACTATATGGCTGAACTTCAGGAATTCCCACCATTCTTCATTTTTCACTTCTTTATCTTTTCATTCATTCACATATTCCTTCTAGCCAATAGATAAAGAGGATATTTATGATGAGCTAGTGCTGTGCAAGGCACTGAATCCTCCCCATGGTCAGATACATTAATATACTTTACATAAAGGAAACTTATAGTACTAGGAGAGGAGGTAAAAGAAAGACATAATTTAGATATAAAGGTCAGGTGAGGATCTCCCTGAGAAGCAGATGTTCAGCTGAAACCAGAGGAAGAGACTTTCAGGTGGAGAAAGCATCATGTACAAAGGCCTTTAAGTGAGAAAAAGAATGACTTTTTTGAGACATTAAAAGAAGTTCAGTAACTGAAGTGTTTATGTTTCTGTTTTTCCTAAATCATTGATTATGTATAAGTGTCTTTTGACCAGAGACCACATATTACATGTAATGGGAAGATTTAGAATCATAGTCTTTCTGTCCTGAAGATGCCCTGTAATTTCCTAAATCGGCAAAAAGGGGTATATTCTATACACCTTTAATATAAATATATTACTTGTATAATTATATAATATAAAATAATAAGTAGTTATAAAGGTTAAGGGTTTCCCTGGTGGCTCAGTGGCAAAGAATCTGTTTTCCAAGCTGGAGATGTGGGTTTGATCCCTGGGTTGGGAAGGCCCCCTGGGAAAGGAAATGGCAACTCACTCAAGTATTCTTGCTTGGGAAATCCCATGGACAGAGGATCCTGGCAGGTTACAGCTAGAGTTGCAAAGAGTTGGACACAACTCAGTGACAGAGCACACAGGCATTATAAAGGTTAAATTGATGTAATACCATATACATGCATGTGTATATTTTGTATCTATATTGGTATCTATGATCTGTTTTGATGGGTCAGGCTATTCCCCTCAACTTAAAAGGCAGTATCCTCCTTTTGTAAGTCATGAGGAAATCTATGTGCTGATATGAAGAAAGGAGATCTCTCCATACATCAATTAATGATTAAGTCCCCCAAAGCCAGCATTTATGGACCATCATTTTGTTGTGTGTGTGAAAGGTAGGCCGATGTGAAAACATGATATGAAGCACTCCGATGAGACAGGGGAAAAAAATCAATCAGAGAGGATGCAAGTGCAAAGCAACAACAATTCAATCTAGGTGAGAGGGCTCTGAAAATGTAAGGGAGGCACAGTCTGCATAATTGAAAGTTCATCCAGAAAACCTCTTAGGACATCAAAGCTCAGCATTAAGTTTCTCTGAGCAGTGGAGTTCTGAAGAGTTTCGCTTCAGAAGTAGATTTTTAAAGACAATGAATCTTGGTTGTTTGGAAGAAATGCCATCCACAACTTTTATTTGCTATTTTAAAATATGTTTAGCATTGTTTTCTCCCAAGTCTATTTAATCTTACTTCAACACTTTCTAAATTCACAGTAATAATAGTTTTTGAAAGGGAGCAAGGGAATCATGTCCTTTTTTCTTATCCAAATGAAATAATCCTTTGGGCATTAATATTTCAAAGCATTTATATTCATATTGCATTATAAAGTAAATAGATTTTTTTGGTACATTGATCTTGATGGAGGGGAAGAATCAATAGATGAGACATGACACTGAGTGAAGGTAAGCAAGTTGATACTCATTAAAGAAATAGCCCATGATACCCACTTCCAGGACAGCAAGGCCGTATTTTACAATTTCTGAAGTGTCTTATGAGTGAAATGATAAAAACAGTTATAAATGGGTGATTATTATGTTCTTTACCTGCTTATGAAATACAGATTTTGTTGTTTGCCTCTGTAATTCCCTTTCGTAGATGTTGAAAGTTGAATATCGGGAAAGCCATGACTCATTATTTTGGGTCACATATTGCCAGCTCATATTTTTAATATAAACACAGCATATCAGCCCAAGCCATCAGCCATCGATTATCTGATTAAGGTGTATTGTTACAAAACCATAATTATACTGTTTTCTAAAGAGAACTTAATCTCATTTGTTTTGGTTAAAATGTTTTGTTTGTAAAACAGAAATCCAGTGACAAGCAAAAGAGGAATTTATATAAAAAATGAACACAGGGCCTGAAAACAGGAGTGCATTTGGATTGTAAGAAATATCTGAAAGCAGAAAGTTAAATGCCTTCTAGGTCCTTCTATTCTTTCATCTCTGCTTCTGCCTGGGTATCCATTTACATTTCAAAACAGCCACCAATCTTTTTAGTTCTCGGGCTCAGATACTAGAGAAGGAAACCCTTGATGCTTTTATATCAGAAATCATCCTGGGCCTATTAACTATGGCCAGAGAAGCCTTGTAATAAGTGCTAGAAGTAGCTCTTGCATCACTCACATAAACAGAAAATCCTACAGAAGTATTAAGGGGAACCGCCCAACAAGTTTCCAATACAAGCTTTGGTGGAACCATGATGTGAACTAACATTTTTCAGCATTTAATACTGACCAAGCACTACATGGATAGTCTCTTTTAAAACTTAGTACAACTCACTAAGTATGTGTAGTTATGTATAGATGAAGAAGCTAAGCTAACGGAAATGTGAAACAAAGTCCAAGATTACACACCTACACATTTAATTGAAGTAAATTAAGATGCAGTTATTGTACTTACATTTTGCTAAGCAGTGTTCTAAGGTTTCAGGATTCCAAATTCTCAGATATGATCAGTCCATGACCTTGGAGAGCTCATGGCCAGTTGGAAAATAGAAGAGCAACACAGTATTTAAGTTTTATATTTTAAGGAGCCAATGATGTTTCAGAGGTTTATGTGCAGGGCATCAGACCCCTTGTGACCCAGGCCAGTGGAAAAAAATTTTATGGAAAGGGACATTTGAATTTAAAAGATGGATTAAGATTAGCTGGATGAAGAAAAAAGATAAGTGAATCTGGGGCAAAAGAGCAGGTGTGTGAAAATGAGGTCATTTAAAACACAGTATAAAAAATATATACATATATATTGGTAGTTTATTGGTGGTGAAACATAGGCAATTTGGTAGAGATAAAATATAGGGGAAAAAAGAGGCAGAGAATGTCAGATAGTAAGAATCAAGACAGGAGGTTAGATTTTAATTAGCATTGAATCTGTTTAGGATTTCATTGTTATGAGAAGGTGTGAAAACTTTTTAAAAGTTACATTAATTGACACTGAAAAACAAATTATTCTGAAAATAATCATTAACAGGTTGGAAGATGGGAAGACTACATGCTAGAAACTAAAAACAGGATCCAGTGGCAGAAAACTATATGAAAGATAATGAAGTTCTATCTGAAAGAAACTGAGACAGTTGGTGAAGCTTAAATTCTAGTAACAGTGTGGGGTTTTAATACCACAGCACACCTCCATTGTGGAAAGTGGGGAAAAATGCAACAGAGATTGAATTCAACTTGGAAAATTAGGAAATATTACGCCCCCACACATACTACCAATGAAAAAAAAATTTTACAATGCCAGTCATTTATTTTAAAATAATTCAGCATGGACAGTAATTGAAACATGAATATTCATTTGTTAAGCTACATTCAGGCAACAGTCATCTGACCGAGTGAGGAATTCCCTCTCAAGAGGTGGTGATACACATCATAGGTAAGTGTACTTTGTGATAACTTGAACAGACAATTTTTTCCATCCAGAACATTGGGGTCAAAAATATGATTTTAAGCAAAACAATAGTTTTACATTAGAATTCTTTAAATTTCTTAGCCAGTTCAACAGTATGATCTGAAAGTTGTCAAAAGTTTCCCATATAATTTAACACATCAAATAATCCTAGTTCCTTTAATATTTCTTCTGAGATGCCTAGGGACTTTTTAGAGGATTCCCTGGTGGCTCAGTGGTAAACAATCTGTCTGCCAATGCAGGAGAGGTGGGTTCAGTCCCTGGGTTGGGAAGATTCCCTGGAGAAGGGCGTGGTAACCCATTCCAGTGTTCCTGCCTGGAAAGTTCCACAGATAGAGGAGCCTGGGAGGCGATAGTTCATGGTGTCACAAATTGTCTGTCACGACTAAGCACAACACATTAGCATCAGGGGCTCTTTGGAATACTCAAAGATAGCTAGAGAAAGAAACTTACAGTTCTTTATCAAAAGCAGTTCAATATTTCAGGAAACATTTGTTTTCTTAACAGGGAGTAAGACAACCAAATTTCAGTCTTGTTTCAGCTTACTATTGACAACAAAGTTCATTTAACTAAATTTAAATACTAACTGGATTTAATTAAATCCAGTCTAATCTTAGTCACGCCTGACAACATAGAAAATTCTTTTTTTTTCAAAGTTCCCCCTTTTCCACAAACTTTTTTAAAATCACTTTTTGTATCCAAATGATTTGTCCCTTAATTTTCCCCATCCAAAAACAAACAGCTCCAGGACAAAATTATTATCATCATTTTCCTCAAAACAATTTTTTAAAAAACTCCTTTCTTTATACCTTCTCTTGCTGACAGTACCTATTCTTTTTGCTTTACACACTGAAATTCTTTCCTTGTCATTTTTAGTAGTTTTAATTATATATTACAATTTTTAAACGTTAAAGGTCTTAAAAACCCAAGAAACAAGTAATTGAACTGTTTATACTATTATTTACTGATTAGCAAACTTAAGAACACATTTCATAACCTCTAAAAACATACATTTTCCTCATAGCATAATTTCTCTTTAATGTGGTATGAGATGTGTATTTAATAAACCCAGATATCTTTAGCGCTTTTTCTCTAATAAAAAGGCAAAATTAGGTAAACTTAAATTTGTTCAGTAATGTACCAGTATTTTACCTTAAAAAATGATTTAGACATTGAATTAATTTTCATCAAAAAACTTAATTTAGAAAAACTCTAAAATTTACAGTTACCAAAAATCTGGAAAAAACTATTTTTAGATAAACATCCCTGAAACATAATTTTTTCAAAGACTTTATCTGAAAGCCTTTGAAACCATTTATGACAATATCACATATAGACACATGATATTCTGACAGAGATCTCAAATTTTTTATTTCAATATAGAACTTATCAACTTATCAATAACAGTCGGAATAATTTGAATTTACTCACTTGAGTTTAAAAGGTTTCTCTCCCTCCCCACCAACTCCTTTTATTCCCACTTGGCTTGAAGTTCTAATTAACCCAAGGCTAAAGTCTCAGGCAAAGTGAGCCGTTTTTGTATTTCAAGGACATGATAAGAGTTTGAAGCTTTCTCCTAGGCATACTTTTTTTTCCTCTCTCTCTCAGGGTTAGAATTTTGAAAACAACATTTATCAAGCTAGCTTTCTCTAACTGCATTTGCAAAACCAAAAAAGTTTTGGAATTTCAAGAGTTTCATCTTAACCAATTTTCTCTGGAGTCTGAGGAATACTGTCAGCAACACAGTGTTTTTTAAAAAAAACTTTCTTTTTCTTTAGTCATGGATTCATTGCTTAAAGTTTTCGAATGAGTCGAACCTGAATTTCCCATTTTACAAAAGGCAGCAAGAGTACCAATCACACATGGAATGCACACTCACACACCAGAAGACAGACCTGTCACATGTCCTCTGAGAGGGTCACCACTGACCAACAGAGTCCCAAATAAATACTTCTCCAACACAAATGGCCCCCCAAAGCAGACACATGTCAGAACCATGGGCAAAATGCCCAAACAGCACTTCATGCTCAAAAGCAAAGTTTGCCCGGTGCACACCAGTGGACTTACTCAGTCTTGAAACTCATCACCTCCTTCTGATATGTGTTTCCCTTCCACCAAGGAAAAGCATTACGGTGGCAGCCAGCAGTAAGCAGAGGGGAAATGGGGAGGATCCCAGGAACAAATGATCTCAGCAACTTCTAAGAATGTCCCCCAAAGCCTCCCTCTCAGGGCCAGCTAGCCAAGATCTGTGGGCCCCTTGCAGCCGTTCTGGTGCAGTGTCATGGCTGTGGCTCTCCTGGGGGAAATCCTGGGGAGCCAGATGTCGTGAGAACACAACCACCCCACTAGGGCTCCAAAACTGTTACCGAAAGTGGGGTCTGGATGCTCCTGACTCAGAAGCCAATAAAGAGGCAAGGTTGGTGGAAAGGAACATTTGTTTTATTTTGGAGGGTGGCAACCAGGGGTATCTCCTCCAAATGTGACTCTCCCCATTGCCATCAGTGGGCAAAACAATGCAGGGAGGGGCTACAAGCAGAAATAGTAGTCAGCTCTGATAGTCATCTTGAAATTTGTCATGTGGTGGTGTCATCAGCCTCATATTGATTGTTTTAAGTACAGTTAGTCTTTAGTTCCACGGTTAGTTTGTTCCCATGTCTTCGAGGCCAGTTCTTGGAATCGAGGCAGCTTACGTCATGACTAGTCTGGTCATCATGTAGTTATCATCTTCCACCTGCTGGGAGTTTCAGTGTCTAGAAGACAGCTGAAAGGTCATGGCATAGAATATTGTCAATTGCCCTTTAAGGGGAGCTAAAGTCCTTGACTATGTTTAATGGCTAAATTATTATTATTCAGTCTTGTTGGACCATTTTTCCTTTATTTTAGCATTTTTCATATCTCTGATCAAACTTCAGTTTAGTTCAGTTCAGTTGCTCAGTCGTGTCCAAATCTTTGTGACCCCATGGATCGCAGCATGCCAGGCCTCCCTGTTCATCACCAACTCCTGGAGTTCACTCAGACTCGCATCCATCGAGTCAGTGATGCCATCCAGCCATCTCATCCTCGGTCGTCCCCTTCTCCTCCTACCCCCAATCCCTCCCAGCATCANATGTTGAGCTTTAAGCCAACTTTTTCACTCTCCTCTTTTACTTTCATCAAGAGGCTTTTTAGTTCCTCTTCACTTTCTGCCATAAGGGTGGTGTCATCTGCATATCTGAGGTAATCGATATTTCTCCCAGCAATCTTGATTCCAGCTTGTGTTTCTTCTAGTCCAGCGTTTCTCATGATGTACTCTGCATATAAGTTAAATAAGCAAGGTGACTGCTGGGGGCCAGCATGAGGAATCCCACCCGTGACAAGGTCATGTGGAAGGAAGCCTGACAAAATGCAAGGACGTGATCAGACTTCAGGGGTTCCCCCTGGAATTTCCTGAGCATCCACCCCCCAAGACCAGAGTCTGCCTGCTTTACTGTGTTATGCTTTCCACCTACTCTTCTGTCATTAACAGGGGGCTGTCCCCCCACCACCTTTTTCTGGAAAAAAATTAGAGCTTTTAGATAATAAATCTCCTGGGCATAAAAGTGTTTCAATCCAAAAACCCCTCTGATGGCTTTCTAGCCTGCCTGCAGGACTCTACTGCTGCGCATGTGATTGTTTGAGGCCTCCTGACTGCAGGAGGCACAGGAAGCTTAAAACATCCTAGGAATGTAGGGGCTTCCAGGAGTCAAAATCATTAGAATAGGACTGATTAAAGGTTTCATTTGTTGAGCCAATACTTGCTGCCAAATTTTCATATCCTTTATTTTTAGATACAGTTGGTATATAGAAAAACAAGTAGTAGACCTGGAATTAGCAACATTAGATCTTTGAGATAAGTACCTTCTTTGTTATAACCCACTGCACCTTTGTTCTATAGAGATGTAACTTTAGTGCTTTAAGGAGATGCAGATTAAAGAAAAACACTTCAGGGGGAACAAAATTAACATTCATTAAGGAAGAGAGCCAAAAAGTGTTAGCAAGCCTCTTGGCCAGAAGATAATGTAAATCACCTGAGACCTTTTGTATACAAAAAGATATACAGAGTCTGAGCTGCTAATGCTACATAATTTTGTATTACCCATTGATCTCTATGTATAATCAAAAGTATAAAAGGCCTTGAAGGACAATAGAGGGGGGGACAGTAATTGGAAGGACTGGTTTTCCCCGTGTCTCCTCTTTACTCTAATTTCAGGCTGAATTCCTATCTGGGGCGTGGAGGCTCACCATGTCTACTTACTTGTCCCGGCTTCTAAGATCCGTAAGAGAGAGAACCTAAGGCAGGGCACTTTCCGATATTCAAACAGGTGCTAGTGGCCTAACGTAGATTGTGCAAGTTCCTTATCTGGAACTTTATTGGTTTTCCACATAAACCAAGTTAATCAGCCTCTTTTCTCCACTAAATTTTCCTACTACACTATTTCTTCCTAATCTAATCTTATATTAATAAGTAAGTTTTTTCACTCGCCAATGCCGTCCCCACTTCGAATTCCCTGGATCCACCAGGGCTGGACCCCGGCAGGTGACAATATACAGCCTTGACGTACTCCTTTTCCTATTTGGACCCAGTCTGTTGTTCCATGTCCAGTTCTAACTGTTGCTTCCTGGCCTGCATACAGATTTCTCAAGAGGCAGGTTAGGTGGTCTGGTATTCCCATCTCTTTCAGAATTTTCCAGTTTATTGTGATGGACAAAGAGCAGGCTGAGGACATGGGGGGCAAGGTTCCTGCTCTATTTCAAGAGCTCATTTCTTTATTATCTATTCCTTCTTATGGGTTTTTCTCATAAAATACTAAATCTAGCTATAATTTTGATAATCTGTATAAAATTAATATTAGGTGCACCAAAACCAGCTTAGATGAGAACAACACAAATGTTTTAAATTCTTTTGTGAAGACTGCCTAAATCCTATCCAAATTAATCAAATAAAAATCACATATATCTATCGGTTAGCTATGTTAACAGAACTGTAGAATGATTTTGTTTGATCCTGGCCTCATTTTTTCAGTTAGAGACAACCTTGTCAAATCTTTTTATTGACCTTATATTGTTTTCCTCCAAGACTTCTATCTTGTATGTCAACACTAAATAGTTTGTTAGAATTTTTATGACTCTTTAAAAAGGATTCAAAACACTTTATAGTAATGAATATTGAGCCAGTTTTGACAACCCTGAAGAGATGAAGAAAAATACTAAAGTGTACTTGCACCTTTATAAACTTACCTAAATACTGAAAGATTGTTGGAGCACAAAACACTGATTCAAAATAATTTCATTCTGTCATTGATACATTTGCACGTATGTGTGAACATTCATGCTCAGTTGCTCAGTCATGTCCGACTCTTTATGACTCCATGGATGGTAGCCCATCAGGCTCCTCTGACAATGGGATTCTCCAGGCAAGAAAACTGGAGAAGGTTGCCATTTCCTCCTCCAGGGGATCTTCCAGACCCAGGGATCAAACCTGAGTCTCCTGCATTGCAGGTGGATTCTTTACCACTGATCCACTTGAGAAGCCCCATTTACGTGCATATCTTACTGCTAATTTTCTTTTAACTCATAGTTCAATATATTGTGATTTTATAAAATTATTCTTGTTTTTTAAAGATCTCAGAGTTGCTGACAATAGTAATTTGCACTGATTGTATATAAAATACTTATAACTAGTTAGGTTATATGCTTGTGTGAATTTTATTCCTATCATCATTTTTAACACAGAAGTGTCATATACTTAACACATGCCTCAAATAATATGGATACAGGTTATTTGATATTCATCAAACACATTTAATCTGTGATTCTTATGTCTTTCATTTTAACAAGTTGTTAAAGGAAATGTGATTCATCATTAATCAAAGTTTTTTTTCCAGTTTCTTATTACTAAAATAACACATAATAGTTGTGAAGAATTTGATAAATATTACAGAAACTCTCTTACTGAATTCTGCTTAACTGATTACCAAGGGTAACTTTCTGTTCTGAGATCAGTCTCCAGTGTGAGTGGTGAGAGGGTTCCCCACAACACCAAGCAAATCTCCTACACCAGCTGGATTTCCAACAACTCAACCCAGTTCTGTCATCTATCCAGTGGTAGCCTCAGATTCCACTGGTTAAGGGTTCAGTCCTGCAAGACCATCCCCTGCCCCTCCAGATGTCTCTGGCAAGCCCAGGTTGTTACTTATGCTTCTGATCAACTGGCTATGTATCGGAGGTTGCCAAGGATCCTTCCTTGGGTTTGATTAATTTGCCAGAGCAGGTAAATAGTTTACATACTAGATTGCTGGTTTATTATAAAGGAATGTAACTCAAGAACAGCCAGATGCAAGGAGTACATAGAACAAGGTATGTGGGAAAGACCTTGGAGTTTCCGTACCATCTCCAGGCACATCACTCTCTGCAAATTTCCACATGATCATCAACCCAGAAGCTCTCCAAATTCAGTTCTTTGGGGGTTTTATGGAGGCTTCTCTGCATAGGCACCATTGGTTAAATCATAGGTCATTGGTATTTCATTCACCCTCCAGCCCCTCTCGCCTCCCTATAATTCAGGATGTGGGACTGAAAATCCCAAGCTTCTATTCGTGGTGGTGTTCCCTAGCAACCAACCTCCACCTGTAGCACTGGCCTAAAGTCCCTCATTAATAGAAACCCAGTTGTGGTGGAAAGGGTCTTGTTATGAATAACAAGACATTATTTTACATTTAGGAGTCTGAAGCTTTCCACTGAAGACAGAAGACCAAATTTTATGACAAAATTGGTCTGCTGTTATGCTCAGGAAATTTCAATTTTGGACTATGATTCAGGAACTATGAAGAAAGACCAGAAGACTGCTTTCCTAAGTGGCCAAATATATTTTTTCTTATAAATCATACTATCACAATAACCAAGTTTCCACTGCCTCTACAAAGTGCTGAACACTCAAGGCAAGTAGGCTGTAAGCCATTGGAAATATTTGCTTACTAGACTTCACTGAATATAGTTCATTCTCTAACATATGTGTACCAGGGTTACTTAATGCAATTATGCAATGTAATTCAATAAAACAGTGCTGTCAGAAGAGAATTATTTTAATAAAAATTAAAGAAAACTATGAAAGTAATAAATAATAGACATTTTCTTGAAAATTAATTGCCAATAAAATGGGTATGGGTGAGACCACCATAAAATATTGGCAGGGAAATTATAAAAATTTCCAAGGAGTCTCAATTCAGATTGCTATACAGATGTCTACAGTCCTCACTAGACATAAAAGAAAGCAAAATGTGGGATCATAAATATAAAACAAGTTTGGGAATGTCAAATTAGTTGTTGGTTGATTTTGTAATATATTGTTTTATTTTCTTCTTTTCCCTGGCAATAACCAATCTGAAAAAAGACAACAGTCAGTCATAGTAAAAACAATAGAAAAAGTTTTTTCAATGTTGAAACACTAATCTTACATAAATGCTTATCAAAATAGTTACGAAGAATTTTTGACACATAAAATTTACTATTTTAATGTTGTAATAGCAATAGTTGACCATCTGGTGATGTCCATGTGTAGAGTCTTCTCTTGTGTTGTTGGAAGAGGGTGTTTGCTATGACCAGTGCACTCTCTTGGCAAAACTCTATTAGCCTCTGCCCTGTTTCAATCCGTATTCCAAGGCCAAATTTGCCTGTCACGCCAGGTGTTCCTTGACTTCCTACTTTTGCATTCCAGTCCCCTATAATAAAAAGGACATCTTTTTTGGGTGTTAGTTCTAAAAGGTCTTGTAGGTCTTCATAGCACCTTTCAGCTTCAGCTTCTTCAGCATTACTGGTTAGGGCACAGATTTGTATTACTGTGATATTGAATGGTATGCTTTGGAAACAAAGAGAGATCATTCTGTCATTTTTGAGATTGCATCCAAGTACTCTGCATATAAGTTAAATAAGCAGGGTGACCATATACATACTCCTTTTCCTATTTGGAACCAGTCTGTTGTTCCATGTCCAGTTCTAACTGTTTCTTCCTGACCTGCATATAGGTTTCTCAAGAGGCAGGTCAGGTGGTCTGGTATTCCCATCTCTTTCAGAATTTTCCACAGTTTATTGTGATCCACACAGTCAAAGGCTTTGGCATAGTCAATAACACAGAAATAGATGTTTTTCTGGAACTCTCTTGCTTTTTCCATGATCCAGCGGATGTTGGCAATTTGATCTCTGGTTCCTCTGCCTTTTCTAAAACCAGCTTGAACACCTGGAAGTTCATAGTTCATGTATACATGTTACTTGCACTTAATTATAGCTTATAAAGTATAGAACTCCAAATATGGCATTTCTCAAAAACACATTACAAAAGGATAGAATCAGGTGCTTCTGCCAAAGTATACAGGTCTTCACTTCTCATATTAATGAAGTAAATTAGAATTTTAAAAATTCTCTGGTCAGCAATGTATGAGTACCAAAATACATGGCATGCCAGAAGATATAAGCTCTATCTAAGCTATCTCTGCACTAGACCATTTGTTTGACAAACATTCACTGAATGCAGTGTGTCTACTGGGCTCTGCTTAAAGAACTAGTAACAAAATAATCGATGACATGCTAAATTGATACCCTTGAGAAGTCACTGACATTGTAGGTCAGTTAAAAAATGCCACTGATGCTTGCATGTGTAAATGAGATTCGGTAATAAAGATAGCGAAGAGAAAACAAGACAAAGCAAACAACATGACAAAAACAGAGTTCAACTCTCAAACTTACCAAATTATCATCACTGATTTGCACACTGAAAAAAAATCCAAATGATATATTCATATATTACCACTAAAGAATACTATTCTCAATGACTACCTTTAGCTGATTTTTTTTGAAATCTTTGTAATTATTGCACTCTTGAAACCCTGGTCAAAAGCCTAGTTTTGTCTTATTTTGTTTTCAATATATAAGAAATAACCAAATATCTAATTTTTTTCATTACATTCTATGGAAAGTTATGGAATATACCATATTCTTGTTTCTGTCAGTGTTGAAGCAGATGCTCTCTTTTCAAAATTTTTACTATTTAGGTCACTTTATACTCTTAAAAGTTATTTATTGATTTATCATTCAAAGCACTTAGATCTAGCCAGGCAAATATATTTCTGTAATTATTTTTAATTATTCAGTAATTTTCTATAATCATTTGCTAGGAATTCTGGCAAATAAATCAGATTGAGCAGCACATGTTTCTAATGGTGGAGACAACAGCTAGGATCTCTCAGGATAGAACTTCTCACCTTCCTCTTCTACTCTGAACTGAATTGGCTACATGGCCTAGCTGGGTCTCTGTATTTATGTTGCATGTTTAACATGCAGATTGAAAGAATCAGGTGAACATATCATATTTATCTGATAAAATGTCAGAATAGTTTTCTATACTTAGATAACTAGCCCAGTGCTTCCTGTGAGAGACCCAGAGAACAATGGTAGGCCTTATAGGAAAGGCCACAGAAAAATGCTGTCCTCACAGTGGAGAAGAGGGGTTTCTCGGAGGTGTTTTCTAATTCACAAATGCTTCAAACTATGTAGCTATAATAAAATCATGATGCATTAAGAGTGTTTGAACATGCCAAGGTTCTTTTCCTCGAAAATATTTCACATGATAATTTTGAGAAAATGATTTAGATTTCCCTTCCCAGGAGTAAAATTTTACTTTATGAACAATTTACTTGTTAATGAAATACAACATATTGTGTAAGATACTATTTGAGGCTTTAACTCTGTGGAGAAATATATCTTTAGTAATAAGTACATTTTAAAATTATGATATAGTTATCTAATAAAAAGCTTAAAAAACTGTTTTCATATAAGCCAGCAGAATAACTTAACTATTAAGAAATGTTAACATTAAGCTTTCATTAATTATATCCCTCAATCTTAGGCAGTAGTCAAAATATTTTAAATATAATTATCAAACTATTTTTATTAGCAAGATCCTTAATCTTATAAATGACAAAACTCATCACTTGGATGGAATCAAGTGTTTTATTACACATAAACAGCTACAGAAAGTAAAGATCAAAAGATAAAGTATCACAGTTCCTATATTAGAGCTGCTGCTGCTGCTGCTAAGTCGCTTCAGTCGTGTCGACTCTGTGTGACCCCATAGACAGCAGCCCACCAGGCTCCCCCGTCCCTGGGATTCTCTAGGCAAGAATACTGGAGTGGGTTGCCATTTCCTTCTCCAATGAATGAAAGTGAAAAGTGAAAGTGAAGTCGTTCTGTATAGACAAAATTAGAAAATGATATTAAATAAAATCTATCTTAATGTTTTATTTCTCTTTGGTGGCTATTTAAAACATCTTGTTGGTACAGGAAATGTTACAATATGACAGTGGGTGTGGTATAGATATGTGTGTATGTTTTGAAAATTCTTGTTCATTTGGAAGGTTTAAATTTTTCATTGTGCTATGATGCTGTTTTTATTTTTTTTCTTTGGATTTCATGTATTCAATATCTGGTATTAATAAATTATTTATTTTCCTATTCTCTTCATTTTCTGAATGGAGGATCAGCCCGTTCTATATTTTACTAGCATGAAAAAAATATGATATACTTGATTTTGTTTCCTTCTTAGAGCTGAACCCACTTTTTCTGCCCTCTAATAATCACTCTTCCAAACTGAACTCATTTCTTTTTCTGAATTTATGTTCTTTCCAACCTCTCTGTACACCTTCCTAGACTTATTTTCATGCCGAATTTTCATTGCTTGCTACATTTCAGAGGTTCTTAATACAAAAGACTGAAAAATGTAGAAAATATTAGTATGTGCAGATTTGGATAGTGGTATCTTCCTTATCTGAGGTTTAATCTCTTAAAATATATTTATTTGGGGGAAACATACAAGAAAATATTTTCTGATTTCTCTTACAGTGGTCTCAAGTGTGTCACTGAACATTTACCAGAGGCTTTCATTCCTGAACACCTGTATTTTCAAGTGGTTGGTAGTATTTGGAATGATCATTACTCAACTCTTTTTCAGTGAAAGTTTCATAAATATTACATAATTTTTCTCAGGAATTTATTTTACCCAAGGAGGGATCTGAATCTTACTTGGTTTTAGTATTCTATAGGCAATCATTTTTTTTTTAAGTGGTTAAAGTATTCATTGTTATCTTTCTTACTGACTTTTGACAACTGATTTATTTTCTTTTATGTTCCCATGCCTTTCACAATTCCAAGTAAAGCCTGTCCATTTCAAACTCGATGTTAATGGCACTCACTAGAGTTGTACAGGATATCGTGTATCGTCTTCAGGCCATCAGAGCTGACCCAAGTTCTAGTCTGATCATAAAAGGCTTTTTCATTTACACTTTTGATTATTAGTTCTGATAATTTTTATTTAATTTTTCCTGTTCTTCAATCACATCTTATATTGCTATGGTTAATTTTCTATGTTTCTAATTTACTCAAAATTTTCATTTCTGTGTTTTTTTTTTTAAGATGCTGGAAATGCTTTGTAAGTCTATTTTATTATTGTTAATCTGAACTTCTTCAGTATAAATATGCTGTTTATCCTTCCCAGTGAACATTATACTTGGCAATAATTTCTTATTGAATTTCATAATTTTCTTATCCAGGCCTGCCCTTGTTTAACAGAACTAAAACTTTCTTTTATATTACTAAGAATAAGAAACAAATGTGTTTTACATTTTTTGTGTGTGTCATGAACTAAACCCATTTCAGGGCAGGATTTTCTTCTGAGTCATTACCGTTTTACTTTCTTTCCCTATATCTCATAATGCCTTCTTATATACCAGTTGACATTTTCTGTTAATTCCTGTTGGAACTTGATTTGGTAATATTTGTTCATGCCACAAGGATGGCTGATGCATCTTGTTTTGATGTCCTTTCCCTGGATCTTATTGCAAAAGAAGGAAATGATTCACACCCAGTGCTGGGAGAAAGTAAGGATGTGAGTTTTCCATACTTGTTCCACAGTAGTTTCCTGGATGCTGTAGAAGCCCCTGGTTGGCTTTAAACCATAAGACCAAGCATCATGTAATGTAGGTAGCACACTAGTGCCCATATCATGGCATTTAGCAAATGTTAGCTTCCTTAGTAACCCTGTGGGCTTTTCAAATTGTTCGATGAATGCAAAGAAACCTGACTGCCAATGCATGAGTGGACTAAGAGTTGTGGGTTTAGTCTCTGGGTCTAGAAGATCCCCTGGAGGATCCACTTCACTCCAGTATCTTTCCCTGGAGAATCCCATAGACAGAGGAGTCTGGTGGGCTATGGTCCATAGCACTGCAGAGTTGGACATGACTGAAAACATAGTATGCTCTCAAAAATAGGTGAAAAATAAATTTCTATAGACCTATAGTAATGGTTCAGAGAACAATAAGAAGTAAGCCAGAGATTATTGATGCTGCTCCCAGGTGTATACCTCACAGGACTTATATCTGTGACTAAAAGGCTTAAAGGCAAGAATAGCACAAAGGACTGGAGATTTTTCACTATTTGGCTTCCCATGTCAGTGTTAGCCAGAGGCAGTTAAGGTCACAAGCCTGGAGAATTAGTTGTGCAGACTTTGATGGCCAGAGGCCAATGTACAGACTGTCAGTGGAAGCTGGTAATGACTATTCCTAGTATATTTTGGTTAAGAGAAATGTCAAATAAGTAAGAGAGGGGTGATTTTAAATTCTAACTGCTCTATATAAATATTAAATATGTAGACAAATCTGAAATATTTGCACTTCTTATTTCTCATTGCAAAGATACTAACTTGTCTTTCATTTCCAAATAGAATAATGACTGCTTTATTTACAAATATAACAAAATGGAAAACCAAGAACAACTTTTCCTGCCAGTTCCTCTTACCCTTCCATCTTTCCTTCCAGAAGTAAAGCATGCATAAAATGTCTATCTCCCAGTTAATACCTTGGATCTCCTCCTCCACAAACTACATCAAAAAGCCAAGAGAGTGGACTACAGAAAAACAAAGATTATATGTGAAGATCTAACTAGAAGGATGGGACAAAAGCTGCCCTTGGGAGAAGAGTGAGTGCACAATGAAGTTTAAAAGCCATGGTACCCGAAGGAGGTAAAAGGACATTGTTAAGCCTGAAGTAGTTCCAGGACTTCCCCAGGTGGTCCAGGGGTTAACACTTCACTTTTCAGTGCAGGGGTGTGAGTTCCATTCCTGGCTGGGAAGCTCAGATCCCACATGCTGCATGACCAAAAAAACAGAACGCAGACAACAGAAGTAATATTGTAACAAATTCAATAAAGTCTTTAAAAAATGGTCCACATCAAAAATAAATACAATAAATTTTCTTTAAAAAGGGAAAAAAAAAAAAAACTGAAGTAGTTTCTAAATTACACAGGCACTCTTCCATAAACCCAGGGTGACCAATTACAGGGAGTCTGACAGCATAAGGGCTTCATCAGTTAGACACTGAGCTCTTCTACACAAAGACAGACAAAAATGTGTCCCAGAGATCCAGAGATTTCCTCCATGGTACTCACAGAGGTGAGAGTACACAGAAGATTGACTGACCTAGAAACTCATAGATCCCAGCAAGGAACATGTAGTTTGGATGTGCCCTAAGTAGGTTGCAGGTTCAACTCCAAACCAAAGACAAATCATGAGGTGTGGTCAAGAGGAATATTTAGGATTTGGTGGGAAAGCCTAGAAACTGAATGTAAAAAAAGTCAGACTCAGGTCTGAAGGTGCAGCGAAATATTTAACCAAAGGCAGAGAACCACCATGGAATAAAACCTACACAATTCTACTAAGAAAAGTTATGACCAACCTAGATAGTATATTCAAAAGCAGAGACATTACTTTGCTGACTAAGGTCCGTCTAGTCAAGGCTATGGTTTTTCCAGTGGTCATGTATGGATGTGAGAGTTGGACTGTGAAGAAAGCTGAGCGCCAAAGAATTGATGCTTTTGAACTGTGGTGTTGGAGAAGACTCTTGAGAGTCCCTTGGACTGCAAGGAGATCCAACCAGTCCATTCTGAAGGAGATCAGCCCTGGGATTTCTTTGGAAGGAATGATGCTAAAGCTGAAACTCCAGTACTTTGGCCATTTCGTGTGAAGAGCTGGGAGGGATTGGGGGCAGGAGGAGAAGGGGATGACAGAGGATGAGATGGCTGGATGGCATCACCGACTCAATGGACGTGAGTTTGAGTGAACTCCGGGAGTGAGTGATAGACAGGGAGGCCTGGTGTGCTGCAATTCATGGAGTTGCAAAGAGTCGGACACAACTGAGCGACTAAACTGAACTGAACTGAATTCTATTAATGGGCTCTCTCACCCAGAGCTAATTTTTGTAGTCCACTCATGCATGCAATTGTTTGGGCTCCATGACATCTTAGCAATGACACACAAGATATTGATCACTTTGTCTAGATTTAACTCTGATGGGATCTTCAAAAGGATATGAGAAATTTTAATAGGCATTAAGAAAATTCTCCTAGGCATTTAAACAACCTTTCTGACAAGGCATGTGTATGCAAGTGTGTGTATATGGAATTCAACTCACTTAAAAGGATAAGTTAGAGGCATACCTTAGTCATAAATATCGTGTGGTAGCACTAAAATGTCACAACTTGTACACTGAGGATATACTTGTACAATGTGTACAACTTAATGATACACATGTATAATCTGTACAACTTGAAAATAGTACCCAAATAAAATATAATTATGTAATGCTATGAATGCATGCTCAGTCATGTTTGACTCTTTCTGACCCCATGGACTATAGCCCACTAGGTTCCTTTGTCCATAGAATTTTCCAGGCTGGAATACTGGAGTGTGTTGCCATTTCATCCTCCAGGGGATCTTTCCTGACAAAGGGATCCAACCTGTATCTCTTGTGTCTCCTGCATTGGCAGGCAGTTTATTTACCACTGTGGCACCTGGGAAGCCCAATAATGTCATGTGTACATGATTAATAATAATACTTAGCTTACTGCATACATTCAGGATACCAAACCTTGTAATAGGCATTTTATAAGCATTTTATATCAGGTTTATAGTGATTTTTTAAAAATAGTTATTATTACTCCTGCTTTACCCATGAGGAAAATGAGGTTCATAGAGATGTGATTGCTCCAGATAATGAAGATTGTAGGTAATAGAGCTGGGATTTTACATAGGCATTTCTGAATCTGAAACCCATGATTTCTTTACTACATTATAGCAGCATATCTAAGGAGTCACCTTAATCCTCCAGACCTGTGGTAAGACATAAAATCTAGTTTTTTGCACTTCAAATATTTATCCAGGGTACTCAAGAACACAGTGGAAACTTGGAGAGAAGGAGCAGCATCTTAGTGGAGCTAGAAGAATTACGAACACCCCTCACATCACATATCAAAAATAAAATGTTTTTTTTTTTTTTTCAATTCAACCATTGGAGAACAGTTTAGCAATTGCTTCAGGGCTATACTGGCAAAGTTCCCTCTAGGAATTCTTCCCCATGCTGTATTCACTTGAGAGAAATGGATAGAAGATATTCATGGTGATGATGCTATTTCTGAGTTGGATCTGAGCTGACCACAGAGGTAACAGAGAATGTGCGGAAAAAGCTTTGTGTGATTAGGGCAGGAGGAGTCATCATATTTTCACTGGAAGCCACTTGTCTGTTTGTTGCTGACACTGCAGTAAAAGCAGAAACAGGCTTTATTTCTTAAGGAAGAAATCTAACATATAGAGCTGGACTGAAAGCAAGCACGTGGAAACAAGGACAAATTTTTTTTAAAAATGAAGGAGAAGGACACACATCCTCTTCGAGAGCACAGGAGGGAAAATTCTCACAGTAGATTTCAGCAGCTCCTTACAGTCCATCTATAGGCAAAGATATCTCAGAGGAGGGTTATAGAATCAGTTGTAAGCAAAACAGTAGCCATGCAAGTCTTATTTCTACCAATGTCACCTTCTGTTGCTAAGGATTTTGACTCCAATTCAGCTTCACGTCAGCCAAGAAGCTAACGAAAGCAGAGATGCCTACAGCTCCATTTTCTGACTAGACATTTGTTTTTCCAATTTAATTCACTGAATATTTTCTATTTCAGTTCAGTTCAGTCGCTCAGTTGTGTCCGACTCTTTGTGATCCCATGAATTGCAGCACGCCAGGCCTCCCTGTCCATTACCAACTCCCAAAGTTTACTCAAACTCATGTCGATTGAGTCGGTGATGCCATCCAGCCATCTCATTCTCTGTTGTCTCCTTCTCCTCCTGTCCCCAGTCCCTCACAGCATCAGCTTTAGCATCATTTTTTAAGTGAAAGTGAAGTGGCTCAGTCGTGTCCGACTCTTTGTGACCCCGTGGACTCTAGCCCACCAGGCTCCTCTGTCCATGGGATTCTCCAGGCAAGAATACTGGAGTGGGTTGCCATTTCTTTCTCCAGGGGATCTTCCCGACCCAGGGATTGAACCCAGGTCTCCCGCATTGCAGGCAGATGCTTTAACCTCTGAACCACCAGGCCCCTAGCATCATTCCTTCCAAAGAAATCCCAGGGCTGATCTCCTTCAGAGCAGACTGATTGGATCTCCTTGCAGACCAAGGGACTCTCAAGAGTCTTCTCCAACACCACAGCCCAAAAGCATCAATTCTTCGGTGCTCAGCCTTCTTCACAGTCCAACTCTCACATCCATACATGACTACTGGAAAAACTATAGCCTTGACGAGACGGACCTTAGTTGGCAAAGTAATGTCTCTGCTTTTGAATATGCTATCTAGGTTGGTCATAACTTTTCTTCCAAGGAGTCTTTTAAGTTCATGGCTACAGTCACCATCTGCAGTGATTTTGGAGCCCAAAAAAATAAAGTCTGACACTGTTTCCACTGTTTCCCCATCTATTTCCCATGAAGTGATGGAACCGGATGCCATGATCTTCGTTTTCTGAATGTTGAGCTTTAAGCCAACTTTTTCACTCTCCGCTTTCACTTTCATCAAGAGGCTTTTTATTTAGTTCCTCTTCCCTTTCTGCCATAATGGTGGTGTCTTCTGCATGTTATTGATCTGTATGTCATCTGCATGTCATCTGAGGTTATTGATATTTCTCCCAGCAACCTTGATTCCAGCTTGTGTAGTGTTTCTGCACAAGTGTTCCTCATGATGTACTCTGCATATAAGTTAAATAAATTCACAGTCTCACACTTTAACAAACACTTCTTGGGCAGAATCGACTAGTGAAGTAGAATATAGATTCTTCCCTCACCTTCAAGGTACTGAGTAGACAAATGAAATTCATTAAATTATGACATGAATTAACAAATGTATCTATTACATTAATTAGAGTAAATTGAGAACTACAACAATAAAGCATCTTTTTTTTCTTTTGGTCTCCAACTGTTCACTTGATTTTTTTTTTACTAGGGTTAGTTTTCTGTCTGTGGATGAAAACTCAATATGACCTGTGCCATTTCTGATCATTCATAGGCAGTATAATTTCCTTTTCTCAGTTCTGCTTACAAAATATGTATAAATTCAGTATTTAAAACATTCAGACTTGAGAACTCCAGTTTCATGACAGTGATATAGAGCTTGAAAGAACATTATTTCTATCCTTACAAAAAGAAAAAAAGCTGAAAAAATTCTGCAAATATTAACAACTTTTTAAGCACCAATTAGAGAAATGAAGTTTCAGGGAATCAGTTTGCAATCTGGAGAAAGACAAAGGCTTGCAGTGGGAAACAGAACCTGATCTTAAATATAGTGAAGCTTGTACAAATATAATATTTGGCAATAAAATATCCACAAGTTCCTTTTAAAAATTCTCATATTGATAAATTGACAAATCTATTAGAAGGGAACAAATTTAATCAAGATTTAATGGATTTCATTGCTCCTTTTCAAATTCATTATTTACATATGTAATAAACCTAGACAAATAAAAATTACTTTCTGCTACTTACAACTTTATAAACCTATCAAAGTTTTGACTTTAACTATCTTACTTCTCATGCAGCCTGGACATTTACTAATTTTGTAGACTCAATAATCTTGATAAATAAAACTCATACTATTGTCTTAGNTGGACATTTACTAATTTTGTAGACTCAATAATCCTGATAAATAAAACTCATACTATTGTCTTAGATACATACTCAAACATTTCTTCTACTATTACTTCCTACCTTAGTCTTAATTATCCTTATTAACTATAATTTGTATTCAAAATAACTACTTGCACTTTACAGAGAAAACTGGGAGATAAGTGTTTGATAATTGTCATACAAAGCATCTTAGCAAACCAGTAAGACTCAAAAGCACACACAATATGTTGACCTACCTACATCCACATCATTTTTAAGTGGCAACCATGAAAATATTCAATAACATGATCCATGGGAATAAGCACTCTGAAACATCACAAAGTAAAAAAGCAAATATACACACACACATAAGAACATAATCAACTTGGTGATCACGGTTTCAGTATTCTATATCACTTGGGAAGTATCTGATTATTAAAACAATGCCCATGAATTACCTTCATTTAATATTAGTTTAGAATCTTAAATTAATTAAGGGTCTTGGAAATTACATTTAATCCCATATGCTTCTAAATTACTCTCTATATACACTATTAGTATACTTATAAATAAATTTAGTTCGATAAAATTTAATAATTTTCAAAATCATGTCATAAACATTATGTAGAAATTATCTTAACTGATAATAAGCCAATATACTAAATTTAACAACTCAACAGGTTAACTAGTCTGTTAGCGAAAATTCAAACCTGATTTTCAAAAACTTTTACGTTGTACTCTGTATAGTTAAGGGCTTCCCTGATAGCTCAGTTGATAAAAAATCTGCCTGCAATGCAGGAGACCCCAGTTTGATTCCTGGGTCAGGAAGATCCACTGGAGAAGGGATAGGCTATTCAATCCAGTATCCTTGGGCTTCCCTTGTGACTCAGTTGGTAAAGAATTTGCCTGCAGTGCAAGAGACTGGGTTTGATGCCTGGGTTGGGAAGATCTCCTGGAGAAGGGAAAGGCTACCCACTCCAGTGTTCTGGCCTGGAGAATTCCATGGATTGTATAGTCCTTGGGGTTGTTGCCAAGAGTCAGACATGACTGACAGATTTTCACTTTCACCATACAGTTAAATATTATATTCAGTTCAGTTCAGTTCAGTCGCTCAGTCATGTCTGACTCTTTGCGACCCCATGAATCGCAGCATGCCAGGCCTCGCTGTCCACCACCAACTCCTGGAGTTCACTCAGACACGTCCATCGAGTCAGTGATGCAATCCAGCCATCCCATCCTCTGTCGTCCCCTTCTCCTCCTGCCCCCAATCCCTCCCAGCATCAGAGTCTTTTCCAATGAGTCAACTCTTCGCATGAGGTGGCCAAAGTACTGGAGCTTCAGCTTTAGCATCATTCCTTCCAAAGAAATCCCAGGGCTGATCTCCTTCAGAATGGACTGGTTGGATCTCCTTGCAGTCCAAGGGACTCTCAAGAGTCTTCTCCAACACCACAGTTCAGAAGCATCAATTCTTCGGCGCTCAGCCTTCTTCACAGTCCAACTCTCACATCCATACATGACTACTGGAAAAACCATAGCCTTGACTAGATGGACCTTAGTCGGCAAAGTAATGTCAGCTTTCGAATATGCTATCTAGGTTGGTCATAACTTTTCTTCCAAGGAAAAGCATCTTTTAATTTCATGGCTGCAGTCACCATCTGCAGTGATTTTGGAGCCCCCCAAAATAAAGTCTGACACTGTTTCCACTGTTTCCCCATCTATTTCCCATGAAGTGATAGGACCGGATGCCATGATCTTCATTTTCTAATGTTGAGCTTTAAGCCAACTTTTTCACTCTCCACTTTCACTTTCATCAAGAGGCTTTTTAGTTCCTCTTCACTTTCTGCCATAAGGGTGGTGTCATCTGAATCAGTATAAATATTAAAGATTTATTAAATGTTAACCCAATATGATTTGTTCAAAATTTTAACCTTTCATATCCATTTGGATTCTTACATACAAAGTAAGGTGCTTGCACCTTACTTAATAAGGTGCTCTCTATATATGGTTAAGACCAACTCAATGTTCTGAGACAAGACACAGATTCACTAAGTCCTTGTTGTAGAAAGAGACATAGCAATGACCATGACTAAGGCAAGAGAGAGAAGGAATAATAAACTTATTTATCAACAAAAACAAAACATTAGAATATCAATAACAACAAAACAATAACTAAATAAATGAAATATCAACAAAAGTAAAGGGCTAATCCTACCTGGGAATCAGCTCTGAAAGTCAAGAAAACATACCCCTGAGCAACAACTGCCCGTGAGGGGCACACAGTCACTGCAGTTTAACTGTCTCCATCAGGTAAATCCACTTGGAATACTTCAGCATCTTGGTGAATTCTCCAAAACCATCAAATTAAAGTACAAAAATTAAAATTTAAACTGCAAATTTCATACAAATATTGAAAGAACATGACAAGTTTTTAAACTCAGTTAATGAGGAAATAAGTAAAGTGATAAAGTAGGTTTTAAGAACATTTGAGGAATCAGGCATTTACAAGTACTAGATGATTAGAATAAGATTGTTAAAAATAAAACAAATCAATGGCATACAGAACAGTAAAATTATAACCTTTGGAATTCTCTTTCCAACTGGACAGAAGTGTGCAAGCTGACATGTAACTGCTCAGGATGTGTGCTCTGAGCAATTAGAACACTGGCGTATTCACCTAGATAATTAATCTTCCAGTGTGCCTTTAAAAAAAGCCCCAGTATGGTCTGTACACTCTGCTGTCTTATTTCCAAGTTTTT
Organism: Redunca redunca; assembly: GCA_006410935.1. NCBI lineage: Eukaryota > Metazoa > Chordata > Mammalia > Artiodactyla > Bovidae > Redunca > Redunca redunca. The sequence goes on from SJYQ01003502.1 coordinate 484,952, forward strand.
GAAAACTTTGCTGAACACTATAATTCAGTTTTTCTAGTTAGTGGCCATTTGCATATTTTATTTTCAAAATAGTGTGTAATAGACATTCTTTTTAAACTGACCAAAATTGGAATGTGTTTCTCAATATGTTCATTTTTACATTCTGAAATGATTACTTATATTATCTGATTCTTCAAGACTTCATCTTGTACACTAATCATTTAAAAAACTGAAGAGTTTGGGGCAAACATTGCTTTAAATTTAATTCAATATGAATTATCACACTTTTCTAACCAAAGAGCCATCAATATGTCCTTCTTGGGATATGAAAGTAATTACTGTAAAACCTATAAAAACAAAATTTACTGATCACACAATTTGATACTCATACACAGTCTGCCAGAATCTTTGATACATATGTATATACATAGATAACGTTGATATATATCTAAATATGTATCCAAAATTCTGGTAGACATTACGTGTGCTTGTATTAGTCACTTGGTTGTGTCCAACTCTTTGCCCACCAGGCTTCTCTATCCATGGAATTCTCCAGGCAAGAATACTGACATCATACGTACATGTTATTTAGGTATGTATGATATATACATACATCAATTATACATGTAAATTAGTTTTAATACATAAATTTAGGTGTTTAGTATAGTTCTGTATATTTATATATCATCAATTTTGTGTATTCATATAAATTTAGTATATGGATTTAGTATATTTACAAATATATAAACTTAGGAGTTTCATGCCATTATTTAATACTCATTATATATTTAACATTAACCTTCACTTTTGTCATTTTCTTTCATTCAAAATATTGTAAATCAAATGTAGCCAAGAATTTTCAACTATTAAAACACAGTATGTTCACAAAAATTCCTTTGCAAAGGTAACCCCTCCTCTCATTGATAAGTGCCTGTTTCTGTCATTTATGTCGAGGGTGTTTAAGAAACAGAGAAAGAGATAATCCCTAGAGGTACTATCCATAATGAACATTTGACATGTTTCACATATCAGTTTCATTACTTTGTCAGGAACATTATTCTAAAACAATAGAATCCTGAAGAAAATCTCTTGCCTCTTTAAAGAGAATAGATTCTGAGACAAAAAGAGCACACAGAGAAGGAATACTAATCTTTATTTCTATTTTAAAAAGCAATTGTTTTCTCTTATCTCAAACTCACACACATAGAAGGATGTGCTTCCATAAATAACTACTTTTATGAAGGTGATTTCTATATTTGTACTATTATCCTTTTATTCTTCCTGTTCATTTTATGAGAACTGAATAAACAAAATCAAGTAAAAGTAAGGGAATTTTGTCTATCAATTTCCTAATTACTTCATATATATTTGCTTGCATTTCAGGATAGATATGCCCATGGTTACTTCCTGAGAAAAATGGGGAATTTGCTTTAGGCTGTATATTGGCCAGTAGTCACAAGTTTAGATGAAAGGGGAGAAGGACTTTCCTGGTGGTCCAGTGGTTAAGACTTGGCACTTCCACTGCAGGAGCTGTGGGTTTGATGCCTGATTGGGGAAATAAGATCCCACATGCCACGTGGCCAAAAAAAAAAAAAAGGAGAAAAAAGGATAGATGAGGGAGAAGGAAAGAGGAGGGAAGGTATTAGTTAATCTCTTATGCCCTGGTGGAATTCTTAGAAAGATGGAGAGGGGTTCAGCTGGGCAGGGAAGAACACTTTATGTTTGATTCATAACAAATTGCTCTTTGAAGGTTTTATAAAAATCAAAATTAAAAAGAAATGAAATAAACTAGATTAAATAAATTAGAGTTAGAGGTTTGCATGCTCTCCTATGGTTGGTGGAAAATTGCTTTTTCTAAGCAGTGTTGAGACTTTATTATAAGGTTGCAGAAAGCTCATTAGGCAAGACATTCTTGGAATCTCTTTTTGGTTTATAGCAATTAGCTGTTTGAATGCAGCCTTATTTTGTGTAGCAATTAACTTTGTGGAAAAATCCCCTGTCAAATTATCTTTGGACAGTATTCATGAAACTATTGGTGACTGTTTTTCTATAACTAAAAGTCTTTGTTATACTTTGGCCCTTGTTGTTACAAAATGGTTTTTCCACATAAAAGGTCCAATTTCTCATTGTTATTAAAGTAAAGTCAGAGACTAGAAGGATGGGGATTACAAATGCATTATATATACATTTCTCTCCCTCTGGTGGGTTAGCTATGAAAAGCAATGTGGTAATCTGACTGCCACAAATTATCTTGTGACTTGTCATTTAAATACCACTCCCTATGCATGCTGTTTCTAGAAGAGGGAATCCAAAAACTGTTCTTTTGAACACGGAGAATTTAATTCATATTCATGAATCCTCAAAATTTACTTCTAGGTTATTAAGATTGATTGAGCTTGATCCTCCCAAAAATGAGGGCCATACCTTCTAATTACTGAGACATTCAGTTATAAAAGAATGTCATTTAACTATCCATTTCCATATATTTCTTAATTTTGATCTGTCAGTTTGCAGCTATCAACTTTTATCTATCAGAGCCGATTCTGGAATATCTATTCACAATATATTCACATAATGTCTACCCATAACTAATCTATGGTGGAGTAGTAACTACTCTACTCATAACTACTACTACTCAGCCTGTTTCTTTTCCTTTTACTCCCTTTGCAGTTATGACTTCCAGACAGGGACATGGCTAATACCACACTGAACCAGAGAAAGACATGCTGTGAGGTCATTTCCTTCCAGTGGGAAGCAATGGAAAGCATACAGGTCCACCACTTAACGTGGTGAACTTGAGAAAGGAAAGGAAGACAGAAACAGAGCTAGGAAACAAGATCCCAGCAGTCTTTTCTTGCAGCCTTGTGAATCACCCTCGGGTAGCACGTATGGAACTAAATAACATCTAGATAAAAATCATGAGGCATCTGTGGACATTGAAGCTATGGGTCTGTTTCTCAAACACCTTTTGTGTTGTTCACCCCTTGAAGAAGTCCAACAAGCCTAGACAGAAGTGGAGAGATGAATTGGAAGCTGTGTTTTTGGTTCCTGTAGTCTGCAGTGGGGTGAGGATTATTGGTGGTTGAAGTTCCCGCTTGTATGGTGACAAAATGAGGAAATGCTAAAACGATAATAGATCAGTGGAGGATCGATGTAACGATGAAATCCAGTTTCAACAAAGACAATTTAGAAGACAAGGACGTCCCCAAAATAAATAGGCTTCTAGAATTATGCACTGCAGCAAAGCAAAGCAAAGTGAAGTCGCTCAGTCGTGTCCAACTCTTTGCGACCCTGTGAACTGTAGCCTACCAGGCTCCTCAATCCACAGAATTCTCCAGGCAAGAATACTGGAGTGGGTTGCCATTTCCTTCTCCAGGAGATCTTCCCGACCCAGGGATTGAACCTGGGTCTCCCGCATTGCAGGCAGACGCTTTACTGTCTGAGTAGGGTATGTCTAAAGAGGACCCTAGAAGCAAAGAGGATCTTAAATAGAAAGCAACATATTGAAAATCAGATTGCATTTGGGTCTCCTTCCTCCCAGCTTTCCTGGTGGTTCAGTGGTAAGAATCCATCTGCCAATGAAGTAGAAACATGTTTGATCCCTGGGTCAGGAAGATCCCCTGGGGAAGGAAATGGCAGCTCATTCAAGTATTCTTGCCTGAGAAATTCCTTTGGTGGGCTACAGTCCATGGGGTCACAAGAGTTGGACATGACTTAGTGACTAAACAATTCCTTCCTCCATGAAATTATGAAAACTCCATCTACCTGAACACCATTTAATGGAAGAACATGGGGAAGCTGAGACTGTGTATTCAACACAATGCTCTGAAGGTTCAAATGAAATAAAATATGACAAATAATTTAACATTTTTTCATGTATAAATATGGATCAGTTTTTACCTTGACAATTTCACTCAAGTCCAAGACATTTCAGAAAGAAGGCTGTAACTAAAAGAAATTTTCAAACTGAAAGAGGTCAAAATACTGGCACATTTAAGAAGGCTCTTTCCTTCCTCAGTCACTGCTACTCAGTTATGTAGGGACCATGAGAAATGTTAAAGAAATTGTAGAAATGACTGGAGCTAACTTTCTTTTCTCACCCAAATGATACTAGATGTAAATTTATGATCTCACATATATTAATAAATAACATATGTGAAAAGTTTGCAATTCTGTGCATTTGGTAGAAGATAAAGAAGACACTTACTCCTTGGAAGACAAGTTATGACCAACCTAGATAGCATATTGAAAAGCAGAGACATTACTTTGCTAACTAAGGTCTGTCTAGTCAAGGCTATGGTTTTTCCAGTAGTCATGTATGGATGTGAGAGTTGGACTGTGAAGAAGGCTGAGCACCGAAGAATTGATGCATTTGAACTGTGGTATTGGAGAAGACTCTTGAGAGTCCCTTGGACTGCAAGGAGATCCAACCAGTCCATTCTGAAGGAGATCAGCCCTGGCATTTCTTTGGAAGGAATGATGCTAAAGCTGAAACTCCAGTACTTTGGCCACCCCATGCGAAAAGTTGACTCATTGGAAAAGACTCTGATGCTGGGAGGGATTGAGGGCAGGAGGAGAAGGGGATGACAGAGGATGAGATGGCTGGATGGCATCACTGACTCGATGGACGCAAGTCTGAGTGAACTCCGGGAGTTGGTGATGGACAGGGAGGCCTGGCATGCTGCGATTCATGGGGTCACAAAGAGTCGGACACGACTGAGCAACTGAACTGAACTGAACTGAACTGAAAGGAAGAATTTTTTTTATTTGAAAAATTTGTTTCAAAAAAATTCTGAAAGCCAAATTAATATACTTCCATAGCAAAAATTTAGAAATACAGAAATTCACATAGTGGTGGTGACTTAGTTGCTAAGTCATGTCTGACTCTTGAGATCCCAGAAACTGTGGCTTGTCAGGCTCCTCTGTCCATGGGATTTCCCAGGCAAGAAAACTGGAGTGGGGTGCCATTTCCTTCTTTAGGGGGTCTCCCTGACCCAGGTATCAAACCTGGATCTCTTGCATTGCAGGCAGATTCTTTACTGATTGAACCACCACGGAAGCCTCAAAACTTCACATATGAGAAAATAATCAATGGATACATTGTGCTGTAATCTTATTTGGAATTGTGTGCATGAGGGAGAATACTATATTTTAGATAATTTAATAATTAGAGCCACAAAATTACTGTCACTATTTTTTAGCTTTTATTTATTCATATTTCAGATAAATTTAGGCTTTTTTACACAAGCCAATAATCTGTTTTGAGTTATTTTTAAGACTCTCTTTACACCAGCCAATAATCTGTTTTGAGCTATTTTTAAGAGTTCCTTTGGGTCTTTGAAAGTGCTTTTTGAGTATGAAAATTTATCCTCATCTCCATTCAGCTTAGCTTCTCTGTGATGAGTCAGTGCTGGATCTGCAGGTATTTCTCTAAAGATGAAGTCGTAAGAGTCATCACCTTCAGAGGAGGAGACTGGTTCTGTAGGTCATTCAACTACTTATTGGAAGAGCTAGAGCCACAGCTGCTGTCTCCTGACCACCTGTCTGTGCCCTTTTCAGCACACAGTCCATTCAACAAGTTCATGAAATATACTTTTCAAGCCTGACCTAAGTTAGAACTTTTGGTTTAGAAGGATGAGCCATTCTTATCTCTGATGATGCCTGAGAAAATCTATCATCTCTGCTGTTGACTTCTGATGACAAGTGAAATCTGCTCCAAATTAGACCAAATACACTGGTATGCATGCTTCTTTGAAAGGTCAAGCTGATCTGAGCAAAGCTACCAGTAGAGATGAACCAGAGGACAACACTTTATGTCCTCATTTCCTTAAAACGGCTTGGGCAGACAGTATAAGAGGCTTTGTTAGTAGCTGGGAGATTGTCCTAAGGGAGGGTTCCTCCCTCAAACATTCTTTTTCTCTATCGTCTCCAATTCTTTCTTCTTCTGCTCTCTTCCTAGACCCTCCACACCACTGCAGTCGAGTATCTTACTTTCATTAGAGATTATTACACGTTTCTATACTAACAGAGAGGAGGGCACAGCAACCCGCTCCAGTATTCTTGCCTGGAGAATCCCATGGACAGAAGAACCTAGTGGGCTACAGTCCAAAGGGTCACAAAGAGTCATACATGACTGAAGTGACTTAACACACGTACTAACAGAAGAAACTCTTAAATTCCAAAATGGTTTCTCCAATAGAAACATGAGGGTTGCAGGTGTCTTAATTCAACCCTCTGTACAGAAATAAGTAGTTTTCAAGTATAGACAAATATGGAAAGATTAAACAGATTATTTTTACTGGTATATTAAACTGTGAACTTTCCTGCATATGCATATAATACACATGTGAACATTTTCACATAATTTCTTAGATAATGTAACAAGTACCATAATGTATTGTTTTAATTAGAGGTTGAAAAATGGCTAATAATATGCATGTCCTTATTAAAAAGACTATCTTTTCCATAGAAAAGTGATGAGAGGTTAACAGTAGATCCGTTCTCAGTGTTTTGGTTGTCTTTCTGAATAAATGGTATGCATTGATGTTTCATTTCACTGCCTTCATAGTCCAAGTGCAAGGTAGCAGCAGCACCATTAGCTGTTAATTTTATTCTGAATATCATCATACATATAGTTCAATAAACATATAAAGGGTAATTTTCTGGTCCTTAAATACAATATTTTCTTTAAAAAATCCCATCATTGGTCTTTACCAAAATGCTCTAAACATTCAAATGAAATAAAATAAAACAGTACTTTGATGTAATTTCCATGTATAAATTTACTTCAATTTTTGCCTTGATAAATTTTAAATTAATATAGATTTAACTTATTAGTTATGCAAAAGCATTTTAATTGTCATGAAAGTTTCCCTGGTTGTATTGTATATATACATAAAATAACAGTGAAAATAATAGCAAGGGAGAGCAACAAACTCAAAACAACTTAAGCAAAAAGAAAAAAGAAACAAGAGAAAAAAAAAGTATTCTTTGGCATAACTGGGCAAATCATCTTTAGCCTGACTAGACATGCAGACTTAAATAATGTCATCAGTATTCTATTAGCTTTCTTGGTGCTTAGCTCTGACCATACGCTATCAGATTCAAGGCCAGTACAAACGGTCTTTCCAACAAAAACTCCACATTTCTCACTAGATGTTCTTGGCCTGTCTTGGTACTTGTATTGGTCACTGTGTCCCTGGAAACAAGTTAAGGCACAGACTCAGAGTAAGAAAATAGTGTTACCAAAGAAAGAAATTTGGAGTCCTATTACAAGAAGAAAGAAAGGTGGATCATAGGAAGAAGACAATGCTGTTTATTCATTCATTTAATTATCATTTATTGTATGTCTATTATGAGCAAGACACAAGTCTTGACACTGGGAACTAATCAGTTACAAGAACAAGAAAGCCCCTGGGTCCTCCAGACATTTTCATTTGTGCAAGAGGATGGATAGTAAGCAAGCATGCAAATAATAATAGACTAGATGAGGCTAAGGTCCATGAAGAAAAGAGACCAGGGAGCAACAGACCACATTAAGTTCAATAAAGTGGCAGAATTGTGGTGCTGGAAAAGATCTTGAGAGTCCCTGGACTGTAAGGAGATCAAACCAAGCAGTCCTAAAGGAAATCAAACCTGATTATTAATTGGAAGGACTGATGCTGATGTGGAAGCTGAAGCATCAATACTCTGGACACCTGATACAAAGGGCCGATTCACTGGAAAAGACCCTGCTTCTGGGAAAGACTGAGGGCAATAGGAGAAGAGGGTGGCAGAGGATGAGATGGTTGGATGGCATCATCGATTCAATGGACATGAGTTTGAGCAAACTCCAGGGAGATTGTGAAGGACAGGGAAGCCTAGCCTGTTTCAGTTCATGAGGTCACAAAGAGTCGGACACCACTTAGGGACTGAACAATAAGTAGTATTCAGAGAAGAATTCACAATGATACTAAATGTAGAGTCTACTATTATTTTTCAGTTAATTTAAAATTACATTAATTCTAAAGTAGAAATATATTCTGCATGCATGCTAAGTTGCTTCAGTTGTGTCCAGCTCTTTCTGACTCTATGGACTGTAGCCCACCAGGCTCCTCTCTCCATGGAATTCTCCAGGCAAGACTACTAGAGTGGGTTGCCATGCCCTCCTGCAGGGAGTCTTCCTGACCCAAGGATCAAACCCACATCTCTCATGTCTCCTGCATTGACAGGTGGGGTCTTTACCAATAGAATAAATATGTTCTACTAAGCTTTCCTTGGTGGCTCAGATGGTAAAGAATCTGTCTGCAGTGCAGGAGACCCAGATTTGATCCCTGGGTCAGGAAGATCTTCGAGAGAAGGGAATAGCAACCCATTCCGGTATTCTTGCCTGGGAAAGCCCGTGGACAGACAACCTGTCAGGCTACAGTCCATGGAGTTGCAAAGAGTCAGACATGACTATGTGACTAACACTTTCACATTTCAAGCTTAAAACAAATGTTTGAATATATGTGATTTGTAGTAAATTATATAGATTTTACTTCATGTCTGTATATATATGTTTGAGTGAGACAGAATTTAATATGTGAGTCGATATAACAAAAATTTTATTAAGAATTATATTTCTTATTAGTGAGTTACTCGTAATAAACTATCTGTGGAGGCTACCTTGTCTTTGTTAGAGAATAATATAACCACCTTTACATGTATCAACTCTGTGACTTGCACCAAAGTGCTCTCCCAAAGAAGTAAATTTTCAAAATTTTATTGGAGTTTAATTCCATTAAAAAGAAATATATATATATATAGTAAATTCATTTGAAGACAAAAACAAAATATGTAAACTTAATAGTGTAAGCTTTAATAAATTTACGTGGGAATTTTTTAATACCTTTGACTTGCTATAGTATTTTGAAAGAAATTAATCATGAAAATCCATATAACACTTAGAAAAGAATATATATTTTTCCTTTGCCTTCTTTTCCAATATGATTTGAAAGGGCACTTACACCTAGCACATAGAATATGTTCAAAAAGTATTTGTTGAATGGCTGAATGAAGAGCTAAATCATGGCCTCCAGTTAAATCATTCATGGAAAGATATCGTAAAGCTTCCATTGAACTGTTTTGTTTTTTTCTTTTTTTGTTTTCATTTCTGACCTTAAATACCCAAGTAGGTCAGATATTCAGCTTACTGCTGCTGCTGCTGCTGCTAAGTCACTTCAGTTGTGTCCGACTCTGTGCGACCCCAGAGACTGCAACCCACCAGGCTCCCCCGTCCCTGGGATTCTCCAGGCAAGAACACTGGAGTGGGTTGCCATTTCCTTCTCCAATGAATGAAAGTGAAAAGTGAAAGTGAAGTCATTCAGTCATATCCGACTCTTAGCAACCCCCTGGACTGAAGCCTACCAGGCTCCTCCACCCATGGGATTTTCCAGGCAAGAGTACTAGAGTGGTTGCCACTGCCTTCTCTGATTCAGCTTACTAAGGGGTAGGTAATGCAACAAATGATCAAAATAGCATCATAGAATGAGTTAAGAAAGTTTTATGATAATATTTTTCTCCTGGGATATTATTTTCATAGTGCTTTTATGGGACTAAAGCACATTTTTGGTACTTTAATATTACTATTAATTAATATTTACTGAGAATTTACTATACTGTCCTCTGTCCTTTACACACATTAAAATATAAAATCTTCATAAAATTTTAAGAGATGAGGAAATCAAGTTACCCAGGGGCTAAATAACTTCACAACTTATTGGGTAAAGTTCGGTACAAACCTAGAGAGTAGGGCTTGAGAGTCAGTGATATTACCATTTTTTAAAATTCTGCCTCAGTGTACCCAGTTTTTTAGGTAACTATAAAATAATATACAAAACATTGAATCTCACCCCCAAAAAAGTCCATATTTTCTTCCAGTGACAAAAAACCTTGACTTTACCAAAAAAAGAAAATAAAAAAAGACTATAGGATTCCGACTGAGTATGACTAATCACCTTAGAACGCCATAATATTTTAATAAACTAAAAAAATCTATTAAGTATTTATAGACTCCAAAGTCAACATTTAGCACATATTTGGAAAACACAAGAGCTCTTTTCTTTTTCTCGGTAGAGCAAACAGGTAGAACTTAATAATTTTCATCTTATTTCCAAGCATCTTTAACTGGTTTCTGCAGAATACTGCCTGCTGTTCGTAAGATTTAAAGGTAATGTTGCATGGTTGTCATAGACATAGTTAAATAAATGAATTAAGAAAGTTTTCTGATGGCAGTGTTTTCCTGAACCTATATTTTATGGCTCTTTGTGGTCTGAGGTGAGATACCCTAGACTCTGAGATTTACATGTAGGTTTTTTTGTTGTTGCTTAAGCTATTTCAAATGAGTCTCTTCTTTAGTAGAAAAGAACAGAGACTATGTAAGATGCTCTTTACACTAACATAAAAATTTGATAAAATTTAAAATGTCTGTTGAGCACTATGCTAGAAGTTTTACACTCGCCCTGTTTCATCTGAGAAATATTTAACTCAGAGCCCATTACACAGATGAGGAAATGGATACTTTTGTGAAGTTAGCAGCAAAGACACACAGTCTGCCACATTCACACTTCAGAGCCCAAGAGTTGGATCTTTGAGCCCTCCTGTCTTTCCAAATTTTTGAAGTAAAGGATGGAAGATTTTCATCACTGAATGATGACATGTTCTCAGATGTTGTTGAGTGAAACTAAAGAAATATTTTCTCTGTAACTGGGTACAGAAGTTAAAATCAGTATCATTTATAGAGTTTTAAAAATTCAAGAACTAGCATGACTTGTATGTTCCTGTGAAACTAAGTTGTTGTTTAATCACTAAGTCATGTCTGACTTTTTTGTGATCCCATGGACTATAGAGCCCACCAGGCTCCTCTGTCCATGGGATTTCCCAGGCAAGAATACTGGAGTGGGTTGCCATTTCCTTCTCTAGGAAATCCTTCCCACCCAAGGATTAAACCTGAGTCTATGCTTTGTAGGCAGATTCTTTACCACTGAGCTACCAGGGAAGCCCATGAAACTAAGAGGTAGAAATAAACAGTAAAAAAGAGTAAGAACATAGACTTAATTAAAGAGAATGGCATTCCAATGTCAGCTCCCTAGGTAGTCAATTTGCTTAATATCTATGAGTCTTGACTTCCTTTTCCACAAGAAATGTAATTGAAATTGAAAATCTCTCAGTCATGTCCGACTCTTTGCAACCCCATGGACTGTAGCTGTCCATGGAATTTTCCAGGCCAGAATGCTGGAATGGGTAGCCATTTCCTCCTCCAGGGGATCTTCCTACCCAGGGATCAAACCTAGGTCTCCTGCATTGCAGGGGGATTCTTTACCATCTGAGCCACCAGGGAAGCATACCTATATAAAGGATTTCTTGAAAAACTTAAACTTATGTATATAGATTAAATGAGTATTTTGTGTACCAAGCACACAGTAAACTCCCAGTAAACATGATCATCACTCGTCCCTCTTTCCTTTCTTTGCTGTGTATCTTGAATCCTTGTATATAGAATTTCTAATTTTCTTGAACTCCAAAGACATTGTTTTAATGATTAGTTAAATGTACACATTTCAAGTAGGCAAAGCACCCAAGTTATTTTTTATAATCCTCTAAACTATGGTGTAGGTACTATTCTCATTTGACAGAAAATAATATAAAGCTTCGGTGTTAGTCACTCAGTCGTGTCTGATTCTTTGTGACCCCATGGACTGTAGCCCACCGGGCTCCTCTGTCCATGGAATTTTCAGAATTCAGAATTTAAGAATACAAGAATGGGTTGCAGTTTCCTTCTCCAGGAGATCTTCTCACCCCAGGGATCGAACTTGGGTCTCTTGCCATTGCAGGCAGCTTATTTACTGTCTGAGCCACTAGGGGAGTGCTTAATAGCATTATCTAAGGTTATTCACATGCAAAATAGGCTTGGCTTTGTTAGGTAGTTAGAATAGGAAACAGGAGTCCAAAATGGCGGTGGCTAAAAGACAAGGAAGGGAAAAGCCCACAAAAATGGAACAAAGGAAGGTCAAAGGAAGGTCCGTGGAACAGAGTGAGGACCTCAGGTAGAACAAACAACACTCCTGGCTAGCCCAATTTACCTACGGCAGGCCCAGGGGGAGAAAAAAAAAAAAAAAAAAAAAAAAAACATATAAAAAGAGGAGCCAAAGGGCCAGGTGGCTCTCTCTCCCATGCGTTCCCGGTTCCCGTGCCCTCCCTCTCTCCTCTTCACATCTTTGGGTCACCATTCCCTCACGCCTCGAGGATGTATTTTTCTGCCACTTTCTAAATAAAACTGAGCTGTAACATGGAGCTGTAACAGTGATCTAAGAGATATAACACGGTCTGTCCAAGACCCAAGAGCTATAACAGGGTCTGTCCAAGAGCTGTGATGCGCCGAGGGCTTTAATGTCTGTTGCTTCAAATCTCTGTTGTGACGAGATAGAACTAAGGAAATTACACTTGCCTGACAGATTTAATATGTTGACAAAGCAGGCATTAATTTAAAAAATCTATCATTTACTAGCAGATATCTTACATACAAAACATATGAAAGACACATTACATTCTGATTTATTTCAATGTTTCCTAATTGATGAGTTGATTATAGTCTAATAAAAGTAAACAGAAGAATAATATTAGGCCAGTATGGATTTCATTTCTGTGTATTCCATTTTGTTTTATTCTCTGAAGCATCATTTTGTGGACAGCAAAATCTTTTATTACCAATTACCAATTTGTTTACAAAACTTGCTTATAAAATAGTCTTAGAAGTAAATGTTTACCTATTTATTTCTAAAGATATGCTTACCTACAATGTNATGATCTTACAATAAAAAGTCTTGAAGCTAATTTTCTGGAATAGTTAAGACGTTAAATAACTCTTTAGTGAATTAAAACAAGCATTATTATCTTATAATGCATTGTAAATCAGCTAAGACAAAGTGGGTTTTTCATCATAATCCTAGTATAGGATTGAAATAGAGTTTAATTTACATGGGCTATTAAACCTTTGATTGAAATTGGGAACTCTTCTGTTTATAATATTAACTTACTTGAATGTAGAAGAAATTCTCACTATGTTTCAAAATGCAGTTATCCTACATGTCACCTGTTTTTTATAGCTCAAGTAGAATTAATTTCATTGCTCTCTTTTAAAATATATTTTTTTCATAGACAAGTTATATCATTATGACTGAACTTTTTCTCATAGATTTCCATCTCTTTAACAACATGATATTTCAAATATACTTTATTAGTTACCTTGGGATTTATTTATATTATGTCTTTTTCCTTTTTATTCATCCAGATATAGTCTCTTTTTTAAATTTTGAATGTTACCACATTATCCAAAAGTGAAACAAGTCTCCATTTCCACTGGCCACAAAGAGTAAAATGATAAAAACCTCTTGAAATGAAAACCTAACTAAGTCCAGCATGGAAAAATATTTCAATAATAATTTATTTCATTCCTTGATTTATAAAAAACTTTACTTTGACCCAGAATTTTAAACTTCCAATACCTTGAAAAGGATCACTTTCATACAGACGACATAAAATAATAAACATGCTTTCCACTTAGTCCTTGGGGGTCTAAGTATACAGTGTATATGAAATAGTATATACTTCCTCAAATTATAGAATGCTTCTATACCACTGGCATGGGCTTCCTTCATAGCTCAATTAGTAAAGAATCTGCCTGCAACTCAGGAGACCCCAGTTTGATTCCTGGGTTGGGAAGATGTGCTGGAGAAGAGTACCCACTCCAGTATTCTTGGGCTTCCCTTGTGGCTCAGCTGGTAAAGAATCTGCCTGCAATGTGGGAGACCTGGATTCAATCCCTGGGTTGGGAAGACCCCCTGAAGAAGGGAAAGGCTACCCACTCCAATATTCTGGCCTGGAGAATTCTATGTACAGTCCATGGGGTCGCAAAGAGTTGGACACAACTGAAGCAACTTTCATTTTCACACCATTGGCAGAGCCATGTATAGATTTTGATATAAAATAAATCCTACCTTAAGAAACATATCTCATATAGAAAAAGTAAAGCAAACTATATTGTGTTATTTTGGTGTTAACTTTAATTAGCAGTATGAACTTATATAGACATTTCTCATTACTATTATAATGCTTGCGGGTTATTGGGTTATTCTTCAGCAGTTACATGTACATTTCACCCCTAAGTTTTCTGTAACCTCTTGAAAAACAGAGGCCAGCTTTTCCATATTTACTGGATTCTTCTATTCCCACCACAATTCTTTGCACTTTGAAACCACATATTATTTAACACCATAACTACATTTAACGCAGATATATTATTGTCCCCACTTTACAAATGAATAAGCTGATGCCTTTCTTAGGCTAGGTCACTTGAACAAGCTTGTAAATAACAAAATGAAGACTTGGACTCAAATCTATCTGATTTCAAAGCCAGTCTTATTTTCCTTCTTTATCACAATACTTTTCACATACTTCCCAGTATTGACAATGGATCACAGAAAATCAGAGCCATACTTACTTTCTCTTCTATTATCAGGGAACTTGTTAGTCTAAAAATGCAACTGTTGAGTCTGAGGTTATTCTTCCTTCATTTTCTCCTCCTTTGTTCCTTATTGTCTTCCTACCACCAACCAACATTTACGTGTCTGTTGTGCTAAATACTGTGCCAGAATGGACAGATTATTTTTTCTAGATGGGACCCATTTGGATTTGAAAATGATTCACAAGATTTAGAAACAAAGTACCGTGTACTACAGGATCATTCATAATACATTTTTCGCTTGTGCAGAGGTTAGATTATCTTAATCAGACATTCAAATTTTAAAGTATTTGTAATAGCAGATGTTTGGTTTTTGCACCTATTGTTCACAAGCATTTTGTGAACAACTGCAGCAAAATATCATTAATTTTTAAGTGATTTAATGTTAAGGAAAACATTAGTGCTAAGTGTCATTCATTATTTTCTGTGTGTTTTGCTTTGAGTATATCATAATATTAGCTATCACTTGTACTCTCACTGTGGAGAAGGCAATGGCACCCCACTCCTATACTCTTGCTTGGAAAATCCCATGGATGGAGGAGCCTGGGCTGCGGTCCATGGGGTTGCTGGGAGTCGGACACGACTGAGTGACTTCATTTTCACTTTTCACTTTCATGCATTGGAGAACGAAATGGCAACCCACTCCAGTATTCTTGCCTGGAGAATCCCAGGGACAAGGGAGCCTGGCGGTCTGCCGTCTATGGGGTCGCACAGAGTCAGACACGACTGAAGCGACTTAGCAGCAGCAGCAGCAGTGCTCTCACTGTATGCCAAGTAGTGGGGATTTTATTATTCTTGTTTCACAAAGGAAGACATTAAGACTTAAGAAGCAATTTCCCAAGATTTCACAGCTAGAAAATGGTAGAACGGAGATTTCAAACATGGTTGTCTTTGCCAAAGTGGGCACCCTCATATACTGTCCTGTTCAGTGCTAATGTGGGGAGTTGAATGGATCTAAGTTAATGGAGCTTTTAGAACAATAACGTAAATTCTTTATTGTTAAAGAATTTTCAATTATATAAATAATTCCAAAACTTATACTGTTTAAGCAGATGGTATAACTCTGTAATAGAATTAATGTTTTCTCATTATACTTGTAAATTTATAATTATAAGACTAAATATATTGGTATAAATGCACTTTCAAAAGACCCACAATATGATTAGATTATTTTTCTGTCCTAATGAAATTGGGGCTTTGAGAGGCTTTATTGTGGCACATTTGTCGTAAGTTATCCCACATTTCTCTTTGGAGACTGAGTCTTATTTGTTTTGGGAGAGAATAAGACTCTCCTTCACACTGACCAGTAGATTATTGTGTTCAGTTTTCTGAAATAGCAAAGTATCCTGTGCCATAGTAGTCACTGTGAGAGAATGTTCTAAGGAGCTCTTGGCTGTTTCCACTGTTGTTTCTATTTAAATTGTCTCCATTTAAACTGTAGCAGGAGGCTCTGATAGGTGCTTCCCTGGTGGCTCAGACAGTAAAGAATCTGCCAACGATGCAGGAGACTGGGGTTCGATCCCTTGGTCAGGAAGATACCCTGGAGAAGAAAATGACAACCCACTCCAGTTTTCTTGCCTGGGAAATCCCATGGACAGAGGAGCCTAGCAGGCTACAGTCCATGGGGTTGCAAAGAGTTGGACACCACTGAGCAACTAACACTTTCACTTTTTTGTCAGGACACTCTGATCAGCCCCCAGATCCTAGAAGTTGTCAAGGTGTTAATGGCTTGTCTCATTAAAGCATCTTATAGAAAAGTGAAATACATCCAAGTAAAATTCCTTGATGTTTTTACAAGATGATTAGTTTCTTAGCAATCTTTATAGTCATCCCTAAACTCACATTTTGATAACTTTTTTCTCAAATAGGTAACATAACATTTTCCAGATAAACCAAGGTCTTAAGGAGTGAGCGTGCCCACACACAGACTTGATAGGTAGTAAGGAATTCTGATTCTTTGGGCCAATATGTGACAACATATCCAAGACACTATCTTTTGTAGTGTCTCTTTTGGTACTTCTGGAGTTTTAAAATTATATCGACCCATCATTTATGGATGTGAGTTGGACTATAAAGAAAGCTGCACACTGAAGAATTGATGCTTTTGAACTGTGGAGTTGGAGAAGACTCTTGAGAGTCCTTTGGACTGCAAGGAGATCCAACCAGTCCATCCTAAAGGAGATCAGTCCTGGTTGTTCATTGGAAGGATTGATGTTGAAGCTGAAACTCCAATACTTTGGCCACCTGATGGGAAGAGCTGACTCATTTGAAAAGACCTTGATGCTGGGAAAGATTGAGGGAAGGAGGAGAAGGGGACAACAGAGGATGAGATAGTTGGATGGCATCACTGACTCGATGGACATGGGTTTGGGTAGACTCCAGGAGTTGGTGATGGACAGGGAGGCCTGGTGTGCTGCAGTTCATGGGGTTGCAAAGAGTCAGACATGACTAAGTGACTGGAATGAACTGATCATTTCAGAGGAAAATATTCTAAGTGGAGGGGGTTCTTAACAATAGCCTTTCAAAAGAAGCTGTAAATGACAAGGTTTGGTAGTGGTTCTTTTTTTTTTGCAATGTCTTACAAAGAATCTTTATCTGCCTCCATCAAGCTTAGAGATTTGTGAATATTCTCCCAATTCCATCAGCATATATACATTACCATGTGTAAAATACATAGCTAGAGGGAAGCTGCTGAATAGCACAGGGAGCTCAGCTCAGTGCTCTGTGATAACCTAGAGGGAGGGTGGCTCAGGAGGGAGCGGATATATGTATGTGGGTAGCTGATTCACTGTGTTATACAGTAGAAACTAATAGAACATTGTAATTATACTCCAATAGTAAATTTTATTTTTAAAAAAGATATTTATGAATATGGATCTTATCCAACATTTCACAATGATATCTCACTCCTCTGTAGGAACTATGAAAACTGTGAAGGTTATAGTCTGCATGAAACAAGCTGTCTGCAAAAGAGCACAAGATTCTTCTTCCAAACCAGTGAGAGATATTGATTTTTTGGTGTTCACATCACAGTTTTATATATACAGTTCTCCTTTATACTGAGCCATGAACATCTAGAAGATTGAAAAAGACTTATTAAGGCCATGTATGCATGCATGCTCAGTTGCTAAGTCATGTTCAACAACTCTTTGCAACCCCATAGACTGCAGCCCGTCAGGCTCCTCTGTCCATGGGATTCTCCAGGTAAGAATACTGGAGTGGGTTGCCATTTCCAGAATTCTCCAGGGGTTCTTCCCCACCCAGGGATCGAACCCTGAACTCTTAAATCTCCCGAATTGGCAGGTGGATTCTTTACCACTGTGCCACCTGGAAAGCATTAAGGCAGTGACTTTGCCTCATTTTATCTTTTTCTATTGTTACTGCTAGAGAAACTTTTACTAGAATTCTGAGTTGCATAAAGCTAGATTCTTGTAGCTGGGGACACAAAACATTTGTAATAGCAGACCAGAATAAACTTGAGTCAGTTCCTAAGTAAGGGAGGATTTTCAGGATGATTTGATACATATAAAATGCTTAGAAATATATCTGAGGGCACTACTAATGGTTTTTGATGGATGCTGTGGTTTTATGAAAGAACTATTTCTTCTCTGTTAACTCTGGGGAAAATTCTGAAAATGTAAATACTTGCTTTCTAAATCTATTTATTACAACAAAGAAATAGCTTTGTAAACGTTTAGTCTGTTTAGCTAAGCAGAAATACTAGTTTACAGTACAGGGATTCACAACTAGAGCTCTTTTTTGTTTTTGTCATGGTTACTGACTTATTGTTATTATTTGTTCATTCGATTTTTTTTGGCCATGTCACCCAGCATGTGGGATCTTAGTCCACAGACCAAGGATCAAACCTGCATCCCTTGCATTGGAACCAGAGTCTTAACCACTAGACCACCAGGGCCAGGGAAGACCCAAGGTTTGCTTTGCTTTGGTTTATGGTTTGTTTTACAAGTTATAGAATTTAAGTGTGGTTATTTCAGCATATTAGTTGTGAGAATGAAGCACTGTTTTCTTCAAAATTGATCTTGCTCTGAAATTAATTCCAAACAGTATCTATAAAGAAATTTTTTTTGTCATTTTCAGTGCTATTTTGTGAGTATCTTAAGGTTAAAGAGTCTGAATGTACTGTTCAAAATAAATTTGTGAAAATTTCACTTCTGAAAAAAAGCAGCATTTTATATTCACATCATCTGTTTCTGTGTTAGAAGCAGAAAGCTGAGTACAAGAAACAACTGTTGAAAATCAACAAATTATGCTTGATTTCAGAATAAGAATTTTCTCAACCTATCAATCAAACTTTTAAGAAAATATTTGTCACATATTGAAATACTCATTAGAACTTGGACTATATCTTCTATTTAAAGCAAACCCACCGCTTTAATATTAATATCTTAATAACTGCTATGGGCTATAAGGTGGTGTTAGTGTTAACGAACCCACTTGCCAATGCAGAACTTAATCTAGTCCTATAGACACAGATTTTGAAATAATTGTATAGAGCTGAAACAATTAATAACATAGAAATTATATATCTTTGAGACACAAATAAGTTGTTTTGTGTAAAATAGACTAGTGCTCTTTTTTTGGCTGTGCCGGGTCTTCATTGCTTCGCAGGCTTTTCTCTAGTCGTGATGAGCAGGGGCTACACTCTAGTTGCAGTGCACAGGCTTCTCACTGAAGTGGCTTCTCCTGTGGCTGAGCACAGACTCTAAGGTGCATGGGCTTCAGCAGTTGAGGTTCTGGGGCTCTAGAGCACAGGCTCAATAGTTGGGCACATGGGCTTAGGAGCTTCTCAGACCAGGGATCAAACGTGCAGTGTCTCCTGCATTGGCAGGCAGTTTTTTACTGCTGAGCCACCAGGAAAGCCCTAATGTTTTTTTAAATCAAATTCAATAAAATTTCTCTTAAAATGTATCCTATCACATATCATTTATCTTTTGTTTATGCTGAAATCTTCATGCAAATTTATTATTCGGCGGGGAAAATGTATATTATGGGCCTTGAATTACATCCTATCACTTGTTATTTTTGTATAAGGAAATTTCTCCTGAAAAGAAAAGAATTTTTCTTTTAAGACTATACATGCAATGTCTCCAAGGAGGAATGCATAAATTACTATTGTGCTGCCATAGTTACCTGAGTCTTAGAAAGAGTGAATGCTAAAGGGCATCTGCTCATTCTTGATATCCAAGTTCATTCATTTAAGTATATCTTCCAATGTATATCACATAGCCTCTCATAAACTCTTAAATAGAAAAGGGAAGGCATGGGGAAATGTAGCTTCCTCTGACAGCCTTGAAAGGTGAAAACTCAATAGCATTTCTAACTCCTGAATCTTAGCATTTTAAAAAAAACTTTTCTTTGAATTATTAATGGATAATATTTCATTTTATGTCTTTGTTCTTCCCCAGACTACCTGTATACATTCCATCTGTGCCTCAATACCAAAATGTGTTTTGAGACAGGATGAGATACATTTCCAATCTCTATTTGTATACTTATGTCCATTTGCAACAAGTGGTTTCTAAAAAACTATTATCATGTTCACATTTAGTATCAAATTGTTTGAGTTATCTATTTTTGTATAATAAATCGTCTCAAATGTAGAAGCTTACACAACAATGCATTATTATCTTTCATAGTTTGGAGGGTTGACTGGGCTTAGAAGAATGGTTCTCACTAGAGGTCTTGCATGAGTTATGTGCAGGTGGAGAATGAGGCTAGAGTTATTTGAAGGTTGCACTGCATTAAAAATTCAAATTATCTTCTTCACTCGAATGTCTGGATCAGAACTAGGATAGCAGGAAGGGTTAAGGGCTGGCCAGTTACAACTCTAAGTGGCCTCTCCTAGATGGCTATCTTGGGCTTCCTCACAGTGTGACAGTTTCAGGGTGGTAAGAATTGTTACACACCATCAACTAAATTCTCCCAAAGCAAGCTTTTTAGGAGTCTTAGGGAGAAGATTCAAGGTTTCTTCTGTATTCACCTTGGAAACCATTGTTTCATTTTCCCTGTGTTGCACTGTACTGGTTAAAAATAAGTTAAAAGAGTAAGCTGAGACTTAAAACAGTGGAAGAGAACGCACACATCAATAACCGAAGCTATGCTCTGTCTGTGGAGATGAGCTACTATACAGGATATGAATGAAATTAATATCTTATCCATAAAAACCATTAAGAAACTCAGAATAGTTTAAGTATTTTCATAATATCCCATCTGATTAATTGAAAAAAGAACATGACCTGTCCCTGTTTTATCAATGATAAATTGCAACAAAAAGGATAAAGTGGGCTCATTGAAATCAAGATTAAATGAAGCTTCCAACTCCTATTTTAAGGATTTAGTTGAAATTCTTTTAAAGAAATGTTTGGTGGATGGGACTTCCCTGGCAGTCCAGTGGTTAAGACTTCGCCTTCCACTGCAGGGGATGTGGGCTCCCCGGTCAGGGAGATAAGATCCCACATGCCTTGCAGCCAAAACACCAAAACATAAAACAGAAACAATGTTCTAACAAATTCAATAAAGACTTCAAAAATGGTCCACATCAAAAAAAATTATAATCAAATAAAAACTGGTTTAGTAGACTTTCACATTTGTTTCAATTGAAAAAAGTTTTTTAAACAATGTTTTTAATTTAATTTAATTTATGTATTGGTGTGGCTACATGTACACTTTGCTTGTTTTTACAAGGATTCTTCATGATTACTGATTACGAACTTTATCTTACTGTGGTAGTGGGCAGCTGCTAGATTCAATCAGATGCTACTTATCCTGGGAAAAGATGGGAATATTGAAAAAGATTCTCTCTCTCCCCCAGGACTTCTGGACTAAGCACTGCCTACTCAGGATAAACTAAACACACTTCAGGTTAAGTTCCTGTGTTTTGGTCATCAGATGAGAGAAAAATGCCAGAGAGCCAAACAATAAAACTAAACCCTCCAAGTTGGCTGTTTCATTTTCTTAAATGAGAGAGTAATATTTTTACATAACAAAAATGTGTTGAATAACACATGTCAAACAGCTCACTAGGCACATTAATCATTGTGAAGTAAGAATATTAACTTAAGCTTTTAATAACCAGAGTACGTGGTAGAAGCCAGCCTTTAAAAAATTTTTCCCTTCAGGAAATCAGAGGTAATTAAAGAGAGTTAAATGATAAGCAAGTGAGCCTCCATTTATGCACATGTTATGAAGGGTGGAAAATTTTGGAAACTAGAGACTGGTTCATCGTTTTCTTGATCCTTGGAAGTAGATTTTCATAGGAGGAAGTGATGAGCTTCACAGTCCAAAAGCACGAGAATCCATCAAGAAAAATAAAAGACTTCAGTCTTCATGACCCCAGGATAATTGTGTGGCTACTGGCTTGCCTCTGAGGTGAGAAGGCAGAATACTACGAAACTTTATGGCATTATGAAACTCTGCTTTCCTAATTCAACTCAAGAAGGTTATAAACTTAACCTTCCCAAGCTTTATTTTTAATTAAATGGAGACAGAAATAATACTGCAGTTAATGATATGGAACACATAAAAGAGCTCCATGCAGTGGCTAGATGAGGGTTTATACTCTTTAAGTGGTTGTAGTAGTTACAGGATTAATTAATCAGTTCTAAAAAAAAGACTGTGCTCTTAATGAAAAAATCTATTTTAAAAAGCTGTGAGCTGAAGACAGATGAAATACCCACCAGTGTAGACCTAAGGAAATAAATTCATTTTAAAAGGTTTATTCATTTATCTAGTATTTATTGAATGATTTCTTTGTGCCAAGCAGTATGCTTGGTAGGTAAAACAAATTTCCTTCCCTTCTGGAGCTGAAGAGGACAAGTAGTAACCAAAAAGTCAGCTGTAAATGCCCAGCTGTGATAAAGGACATAGATTTTTCTGAAAGAGTAATATAGGGATGTTCTTTTTACTAGGAGTGATCAAAGAAGTTCCTTTAGAAAGTGATATTTCACTTGTGTTCAGTAATTTGACAGTTGTCTAATGATAGTTGAAAGCTTTCTTGAGAGCAAAAGCTGTATTTTCAAAGGCTCTAAATAGCTAGTACATTTTAAGAAGTAAGCAATGTTTATGTAGATGGAGTGTGGAAAGAGGGAATATGATAAGAGATTAGACAAGCTATTAATACAATGATCTGGATCACTCAGAGCCCTGTATGCCAATATGAGAAATTCAGATTTTATCTGAAGGAAAATAAAAAGCCATTGACAAATTCTACTAAGATATCATACAGTTCAATTTGTGTTTTAAAAAAATATTCCACCATTCTTTGGAGAAGGAGTTGAATAAAAGTAGTAGAGGAAGAATGTAGAGACATGAAGAGGTGACCAGCATCATGCTGGGAACAACGGAAAGAAATGTTCAAGTGTGAGACAGATTTGAGAGAGAATTGACAGGACTTAACAGACTGGATGTGGGGATCAAAGCAAAAAGAAGAACAATCCCCAAGAATACAGATTTTGGAACTTTTAAATAATAATGCTATTTGCTAAAATATAGTAGCTGACACTTCAAAAAATAAAATTTGATTTTCGATTTCTAATTTTGAGACCCTACTCTGACACCTAGGGGAATTTTCAAATATGTAATCATCTGATCTGGACCACAGCTATAATTTTGGTGGTCATCAAACTACTGATGGTCTTTAAACCCACAGGTCTAGGAGAGCTCAGCACAGGAGAGGATGGACAGCAGAGAAGAGACCTCATTTTGAGTCCTGAGGGCGGCTTGCTGGCTTGGTGAGAGGGGATGAGCTCAAACGTGAAGAATAACTAGAGAGTTGGAAGAAACACTAGAAGAAAATGGTGTTAGAGGATGCGAAGGAGGATGGTGTTTCAGAAGGCGAGGGTGGTATATCCTGCCAAACTCTGTCAGGAGATCAAGAGACATGAAGACAGAAAGAGAAATACACCCACTGACTGTGACAGCAGGCAGAACAGTGATGATGGGTTCAATTCTTAGAAGCCCCAAGATGGACTCCCGTGTGGTTCAGATTCATTGCAGTGGCCCACTTAAGCACGTTATCAAGTTGCCAACAATAACTAATTAAAAACCTTGAATCAGATTATATAAGAATACTAAAGAAATGTACAATTTATAACCCCAAATGAAATTCTTAAAATCCAATTTTTCTCTATTTCCACTCCACACACATTGGAACTTTCTCACATCTTTCAAATCTTTACATGGGCTGCTCACTTTCTCATATTCTCCATCTCAGCCCTTTTTCTTTTTTTCACTTTCAGTTCAGTGCAGTCACTCAGCTGTGTCTGATTCTTTGTGACCCCATGGACTGCAGTACATCAGGCTTCCCTGTCCATCACCAACTCGCTCAGCTTGCTCAAACTCATGTCCATCAAGTCGGTGATGCCATCCAACCATCTTACCCTCTGTCATCCCCTTCTCCTGCCTTCAATCTTTCTCAGTATCAGGGTCTTTCGAATTGGTCAGTTCTTTGCATCAGGAGATTCAGCTTCAGCATCTGCCCTTCCAATGAATATTCAGGACTGATTTCTTTTAGGATGGACTGGTTTGATCTCCTTGCAGTCCAAGGGACACTCCAGAATCTTTTCCAGCACTACAGTTCAAAAGCATCAATTCTTTGGTGCTCAGCTTCTTTATGGTCCAACACTCACATCCATACATGAGTACTGGAAAAACCATAGCTTTGACTAAACAGACTTTTGTCAGCATAATGAAGCTAAAAAATCTCTAAATTTTTGTTGATTTTTTTGGGGTGGGTGCTACTTCTGTTTGGTTCACTTTATTCTATGTTTTGAATGAACAAAACTTTACTTTCTCTTGTTCTTTGTTTTCTATTTTCACTGTCTGCAACCAAGGCAGGCCTATGAAAATATCCCAGCAAATAATACTACTATAGTCTTTCAAGTTATTTCTTTGAGTTTATCTTACCCTGCTTACCTTTTCTACATTCTATCACCAAAAGTTTGAGACTTAGGCTGGCAAGAACCGACCTTCTCTTAGGGGACAATAGGAGGGTAGTACAATAAAAAGCCAAAGGCATAAAGACAAAATTCACACCATTATAGAGGAGGGAAACCTGTAATGTGTATAAGTTAATAAATTTTGTGATTGTCACATTAAAATTATAGAGATTTGCTACTCTCAGCTGACCCAGGCCACAAGAAGCATCAATGTCAAACTTGCTTCAAAGAGCCAACTTGTCAAACTCAAGGGAAAAGGAGACATAGGTGAACTTTCTTTATAACTCATTTTAATGGAATGCAAATAGCTATTACAAGAACACTTGTACAGCTAGTTAATGGTCTTAAGGCTGAGTGACAGCCATGAATTATTTAAGAAGAAATGAAACAGCCGGGTGTCAAGTAATTTGTGTCAGGGAAGTACAGCTTAAAAGTAAGAAAGTATATTTAGTAGGTGTTGCATCAACTCAAAAGTTAGAAATACAGTATTTGAAATATTCAGACTAAAAGCATCCTGGCATTCAGTTTTTGATTTTAGGTGCGTGTTCTAGAATATCGAAACTCTCAGAGTAATGAAAAGCCATACTTACCTAGGATATAATCCACTGCCATAAAAATGGGATTTATCCTTAGAATGTCACACCACTAGCCTTTGGACACCAACTAGTTATCAAGGATAGTATTTTAATGAGGGTTACCAAGTGGAGTAGGCTGTAGGTGATTTAGATTTAAATATGAATTGTATCAAATATCTGTTTTGACAAATTATTAGAAATAACATAGTCTCTAAACCAAAGATTTAAAACTTTTATAGTTTCATTTCTCTGACTTTACAGAAAATAAAACTAAGACATATTAAATGACTAAGAATGAGGTTAAAGCATCTGCCTCCAATGTGGGAGACCTGGGTTCGATCCCTGGGTCAGGAAGATCCCCTGGAGAAGGAAATGGCAACCCACTCCAGTATTCTTGCCTGGAGAATCCCCTGGACAGAGGAGCCTGGTAGGCTACAGTCCACGGGGTCGCAAAGAGTCAGACACGACTGAACGACTTCAACTTCACCTTCACCTTCACCTTCACCTTCAAGAAAACAAGACATGTATCACTGACTTGACAAAGAAAACAAGCTTGCAAGACAAGAGAAGTGTTAAAATTTTTCAAGCATTCTTTAAGAATATATGTGTATGACTGAGTCACTTTGCTATACAGCAGAAATTAAACATAATGTTGTAAATAAAAAAATTGATTAGTGAAAAAGAAAAACCTCAACAGAGACATCTGACATGATTACTACATCCCTGTAGCCCTTATGTGGCTTCCCTGGTGGCTCATACAGTAAAGAATCCACTTGCAATGTGGGAAACCTGGGTTCAATCCCTGGGTTGGGAAGATCCTCTGGAGCAGAAAATGACAACCCACTCCAGTATTCTGGCCTGAAGAATTCCATGGACAAAGGAGCTTGGCAGGCTACACTCCATGGGGTCACAAAGAGTCAGACACAACTGAGCAACTTTCTGGGAAATACAAGAACTATGAGATCCAGAAGGCTTAGATTTGTGCTTATCCTGCCCACGTGTTGACTACATTTTTGTAGCTTACTAAGGTAACTCACTAATGCTGTTCCCAGATATACAATGGCTCTTATCATACGTTCCTTCCCAGGTGTCTACTATTTTATTATTCCAAGTATCTCAATTTTATTCCTATCCTCATTGATTAGAGTTTTGAAGTTCTTTTCCTCATTATCTTCAAATGTTTTCAAACACCTATATGACTCTAACATTGACAGAGATACAGATTTTATATCCTTCTAATTCTGAGATTATTCATTTAAATCAGCAAACATTTTATCATCTGTAGCCCA
>SJYQ01003502.1:511894-548540 GCA_006410935.1 Redunca redunca
ATATATATACATAATTAAATAATATATATTATAATATATAAGCAAAACATATTAATACAAAGCCTGAAGGTACATGAACCCAGAAGGAAGCCTAAAACTTCAAGATGGTTATGGTGAGCAAGTGAGCAAGAGATATGACTACAGAAGACTGGTCAGAGTTGCAAAGTTACTGAATTTGAAGAGGAAGGAAAAGGCTATAAGTGAAAAATCTGGGAAACCTTTAGAATCCAGAAAAGGCAGAGAGACAGAAACAGATTTTCCCCTGGATACCCGTGAAAGGAATACAGCTGATGTCTTCATTTAAGCCCAGTTGGATCATGCCAGAATGCTAACCAACAAAACTGCATAATAATAAATTTATGTGTTTTTTAAACTAGTAATTTAGAGTAATAGTAGAAAACAAACAAAGAAATGCAAATTAAAAACATAGTAAAATGCTATTTCTCACCCTCGAGAAGAGCTAAAGCCATGTTTTGGCAAGAGTGTTGTACAACTAAAAC
Source organism: Redunca redunca (assembly GCA_006410935.1). Taxonomy (NCBI): domain Eukaryota; kingdom Metazoa; phylum Chordata; class Mammalia; order Artiodactyla; family Bovidae; genus Redunca; species Redunca redunca. The sequence goes on from SJYQ01003502.1 coordinate 512,395, forward strand.
TGTCTCATTGCTGGTTCCAGTATAAAAATGATATATGTACTATCGCGAAGTCTGGTATTTTTCTCTTAAGCTAAAGTATACCCAAGTTATGATGTCACAATTTCATTTGAGTATATCAATGAAAAATGTGTAACTACAAAAGTAATATATCCACAAAAATATGCATATTGTCACTCATTTACAATAGCCAAACCATGAAAGACATCTACAGAGAGATTTGGATAAAAGTTGAACTATACACATAAAAAGCAACACTACATAGCGGTTACAAAGAATAAGCCACTCATGTACACAATAATATCTTTCTCTTTATATAAATGTGTAAATATGTACAACTGTGTGTGCATGTGTGTATGTTTATGTGTATATAAAATCAAGGTCAAAACCTAAGATCAGAGCACTTGATGCACGTTTATGCATTTTCAGTTCAGTTCAGTCACTCAGTCATGTCCGACTCTTTGCGACACCATGGACTGCAGTAAACAAGGCCTCCCTGTTCATCACCAACTCCAGGAGCTTACTCAAACTCATGTCCATAGAGTTGGTGATGCCATCCAACCGGCTCATCCTCTGTTGTCCCCTTCTCCTTCCATCTTCAATCTGAGCATTATGGCCTTTTCCAATTGAGTCAGTTCTTCACATCAGTGGCCAAAGTATTGGAGTTTCAGCTTCAGCATCAGTCCTTCCAATGAATCAGTTTAGTTCAGTTCAGTCACTCAGTTGTGTCTGACTCTTTGTGACCCCATGAATTGCAGCACGCCAGTCCTCCCTGTCCATCACCAACTCCCGGAGTTCTCTCAGATTCACGTCCATTGAGTCAGTGATGCCATCCAGCCATCTCATCCTCTGTCGTCCCCTTCTTCTCCTGCCCCCAATCCCTCCCAGCATCAAAGTCTTTTCCAATGAATCAACTCTTCGCATGAGGTGGCCAAAGTACTGGAGTTTCAGCTTTAGCATCATTCCTTCCAAAGAAATCCCAGGGTTGATCTTCTTCAGAATGGACTGGTTGGATCTCCTTGCAGTCCAAGGGACTCTCAAGAGTCTTCTCCAACACCACAGTTCAAAAGCATCAATTCTTCGGTGCTCAGCCTTCTTCACAGTCCAACTCTCACATCCATACATGACTACTGGATGACTAATTTCCTTTAGGATGGACTGGTTGAATCGCCTTGTTATCTAAGGGACTCACAAGAGTCTTCTACAACACCACAGTTAAAAGCATCAGTTCTTCACTGCTCAGCTTTCTTTATAGTTCAATTCTCACATCCATACATGAATACTGGAAAATACATAGCTTTGACTAGATGGACTTCTGTTGGCAAAATAATGTCTCTTTTTTTTGATATGCTGTCAAGATTGGTCATAGCTTTTCTGTGAAGGAGCAAGGGTCTTTTAATTTCATGGCTGCAGCCACCATCTGCAGAGATTTTGGAGCTAAAATAAATAAAGTCTGTCACTGTTTCCATTGTTTCCCCACCTATTTGCCATCTTTTTAAAAATGGCACTCCTTTATTGAATGATCGCTGTTCGTTTCCAAGGCAAACCATTCAATATAACGGTAATCCAAGTCTATGCCCCAACCAGTAACGCTGAAGCTGAAGTTGAGCTGTTCCAAGACCTACAAGACCTTCTAGAACTAACACCCCAAAAAGATGTCCTTTTCATTATAGGGGACTGGAATGCAAAAATGAGAAGTCAAGGAACACCTGGAGTAATAGGCAAATTTGGCCTTGGAGTACAGAATGAAGCAGGGCAAAGCCTAATGGAGTTCTGCTGAAAGAATGCACTGGTCATAGCAAACACCCTTTTCCAACAACACAAGAGAAGACTCTACACATGGACATCACCAGATGGTCAACACCGAAATCAGATTGATTATATTCTTTGCAGCCAAAGATGGAGAAGCTCTATCGAGTCAGAAAAACAAGACCAGGAGCTGACTGTGGCTCAGATCATGAACTCTTTATTGCCAAATTCAGACTGAAATTGAAGAAAGTGGGGAAAACCACTAGACCATTCATGTATGACCTAAATCAAATCCCTTATGACCATACAGTGGAAGTGAGAAATAGATTTAAGGGTCTAGATCTGATAGATAGAGTGCTTGATGAACTATGGACTGAGGTTCGTGACATTGTACAGGAGACAGAAAACAAGACCATCTCCAAGAAAAAGAAATGCAAAAAAGCAAAATGGCTGTCTGGGGAGGCCTTACAAATACATGCAAAAAGAAGAGAAGAGAAAAGCAAAGGAGAAGAGGAAAGATATAAGCATCTGAGAGTTCCAAAGAATAGCAAGGAGAGATAAGAAAACCTTCCTCAGTGACCAATGCAAAGAAATAGAGGAAAACAATAGAATGGGAAAGAATAGAGATCTTTTCAAGAAAATTAAGAGATACCAAGGGAACATTTCATGCAAAGATGGGCTCAATAAAGGACAGAAATGGTAGGGACCTAACAGAAGCAGAAGATATTAAGAAGAGGTGGCAAGAATACACAGAAGAACTGTACAAAAAAGAGCTTCATGACCCCGACAATCATGATGGTGTGATCACTCACACTGACCTAGAGCCAGGCATCCTGGAATGTGAAGTCAAGTGGGCCTTAGGACGCATCACTATGAACAAAGCTAGTGGAGGTGATGGAACTCCAGTTGAGCTATTTTAAATCCTGAAAGATGATGCTGTGAAAGTGCTGCACTCAATATGCCAGCAAATTTGGAACACTCAGCAGTGGCCACCAGACTAGAAAAGGTCAGTTTTCTTTTCAATCCCAAAGAAAGGCAATGCCAAAGAATGCTCAAACTACCGCACAATTGTACTCATCTCACATGCTAGTAAAGTCATGCTTAAAATACTCCAGGCCAGGCTTCAGCAGTATATGAACTGTGAACTTCCAGATGTTCAAGCTGGCTTTAGAAAAGGCAGAGGAATCAAGAGATCAAATCGCCAACATCTGCTGGATCATGGAAAAAGCAAGAGAGTTCCAGGAAAATATCTATTTCTGCTTTACTGACTATGCCAAAGACTTTGACTGTGTGGATCACAATCAACTGTGGAAAGTTGTGAAAGAGATAGGAATACCAGACCACCTGACCTGCCTCTTGAGAAACCTATATGGAGGTCAGGAAGCAACAGTTAGAACTGGACATGGAACAACAGACTGGTTCCAAATAGGAAAAGGAGTATGTTAAAGCTGTATATTGTCACCCTGCTTATTTAATTTATATGCAGATTACATCATGAGAAACACTGGGCTGGAAGAAGCACAAGCTAGAATCAAGATTGCCAGCAGAAAAATAAATAACCTCAGATAGGCAGATGACACCACCGTTATGGCAGAAAATGAAGAAGAACTAAAAAGCCTCTTGATGAAAGTGAAAGAGGAGAGTGAAAAAGTTGGCTTAAAAATCAACATTCAGAAAACTAAGATCATGGCATCTGGTCCCATCACTTCATGGCAAATAGATGGGGAAACAATGGAAACAGTGGCTGACTTTATTTGTCTGGGCTCCAAAATCACTGTAGATGGTGACTGCAGCCATGAAATTAAAAGATGTTTACTCCTTGGAAGGAAATTTATGACCAACCTAGATAGCATATTCAAAAGCAGAGATACTACTTTGCCAACAAAGGTCCATCTAGTCAAAGCTGTAGTTTTTCCAGTAGTCATGTATGGATGTGAGAGTTGGACTGTGAAGAAAGCTGAGCACTGAAGAATTGATGCTTTTGAACTGTGGTGTTGGACAAGACTCTTGAGAGTCCCTTGGACTGCAAGGAGATCCAACCAGTCCATCCTAAAGGAGATCAATCCTGGGTGTTCATTGGAAGGACTATTGTTGAAGCTGAAACTCCAATACTTTGGCCACGTGATGTGAAGAGCTGACTCATTACAAAAGACCCTGATGCTGGGAAAGATTGAGGGCAGGAAGCGAAGAGGACGACATAGGATGAGATGGTTGCATGGTATCACCGACTCAATGGACATAGGTTTTGGGTGGACTCCAGTAGTTAGTGATGGACAGGGAGGCCTGGCGAGTTGAGGTTCATGGGGTTGCAAAAGGTCAGACACTACTGAGTGACTGAACTGAACTGAACATGCTACCTCAATAATACAGGAATTTCTTCTTAATAATTTGTCTTTTCCTCTTCACTGGAAGCACCTTTAAGGTAGGGCTCTCATCTCCATTTTGCTTTTGGAGCCTCAGTTATTCAAACAGGGCTTGGCACGGCACAGAGAATTCAATACAGTATAGTTGGTATAAACCTTCGGGTATTATTATCTCCACTTTGTACTCTTTAGCCAGAAAGAAAGCTTGCTTGAGTTCTCCAGGTAGCCTTTGGACTACAAGCTATGCTTCTCAGGTCATTTACTGACTAACTACTACATCCTTCTAAAGACATCTTTCTAGTTCTTCTAGAGCTTAGGGTAAAGCATGTAGAGGAGAATAAGACAAATTTCCTGTCCTGTGGAGTTTGCATAAGCAACACATCATCATATGTTATACCAGGGCAATAAAGTGTGTACCACTACAAGTAGGGTGACCAGGGAAGTGATGGGACATAGTACTATATAATTGTAACTAAACCACTCACTTAGCAGTCCCTGTAACCATGTTAACTAGTTAATCATTTATTAATATTTTTGCAATTGGGTCCAAAACATAAGGATTCTGTTTAAGAGCTTCATATTACCTTAAGGCACATGCCAGAATAACTCATTTTTTTGTGGACCTCATTGATAAAATCCAAATTTACATGAATAAAAGTTAAAAGTAGTGACTAAGGAACATTACAAAAATACTAGTTACATTTTTCAAATAATTGATTAATATAGCATTTTTATATAAAGTAAGTGGTGAACTAATTTTAAATCTACCAAATGTGTATACACATGGGAACTACTATATTGAAGATATTGAAAGAGAAGTGGTGACTTTTTGTGTACCACTACAAAAAAATGACCTACAAAATGAGCAGAAAATTATTGATGCTAAAGTTGAAAAAGATCTCAAAGATCAACTAGCAAGAACTTGTGAAGATCTAAAAGATTTAGCAACCTACTCAAGGTGACAAGCAGCTAATTAGTTGGGGATCATTGAAGGGGGAGGGGCAGAGCCCCCAAATCTCCTCCCTTTTATTGTAGTGTCTTAAAAGAAGCATCATTCAACACCAGCCGTATAAGCTGGCATGCAATTTTAGTTGGAGATATCATGAAAATTTTGCGAAAGGCTAGGGAAGATGTAGTCTTAAAGGCTTTTGTTTCGTTTTGTTTTAGTGTGTTTTTGCATTTTGGTTTTTGGTTGAATGAATATGAGAAATCCTATTTCTCCTTCTGTTCAATGACACTCTTCAGGTAGGGCCTGCTTTAGATTCACATCCTTTCTTCCTCCTTGCATTGTTCAAATTCAATTCAGCATCTCCTCGTGCTTAAGCAGCCTACTTATCAACATAGCTCAGTGCTATACTGAAAAAATGCTAATGCATATTACTCAAGGAGAAACAGTACTTTTATTGTTTTTAGGAATCAGACAAATCTTTTATAAGTAGGACTCTAGTTTTTATTTTGTAAAAAGCAAACATTTTAGGAGTTACAATGAAAATAGACTCTAACCTTGGGTGTTACACAATGTTTCCATGGACATTTTATTGTACTTCTTTGTGGAATTTCTCCAACGAAAATAATTTATTGTGTAGCACGTTTTGTGAAACTTCAATATACAAATGCCAAAAAATAAGCCTTCAGTTATTTAAAATATTAGATATTATTCATGAAAATACAGAATCTCATAAATCGGCTGCTAAGTAGGTCCTAAAAATAGTCCCTAGTGTTGCTTTGGCAGTGTATCTGCAGGCTATGGAACATTTCTTTTCCATCTACTTTAACCGAAAACTCAGGGATCCATTTTTCTGCGAGAGAATGGAGTGGCTGAGCGCTGTGCTGGGGTCTGAAGGGAAGGGGTTTCAGACAGAACGGCTGAGCAAGCAGCAGCTGCTCCCCTCCACTGGCTCCATCTCCGAGTGTCACATGTCAGGGTCTTGAACAAATAATGCACCATTGTCCACCCTTACAAAACTGAGGGTCTGGCCTTGGGAAGTAGCAGGGCACTCGAGCTTAAGGAATTGTACTCACTCACACCGCATGCTATATTCAATGCCTCGCTGATGAACTTCAGAGAGGAGAAGGCAAAAACAGTCAAATCCTTCCTAAAAGTCCACCCATGAGCTGTGTGTGTTGGCACTTTCTTTGCTATTTGGCATAACACCTTTTTTTAAAAAAACATCATGGTAGATAGCTTATAAACATCTTTGCTTAATTGGTTTGATTAAGCAATTTTTCTAATATTTAACGAGTGCAATCTTAAAGAATGATACAAACAAACAACTTCATTCCTGCTACTTCTCTTGTCTAGTTCACTGTTTCACACACAGTTACCACCAAATAGATTAGCTGGAGGAGTGTGACTTCTATTCTTTTAAGACTGGAATGTTAGCTCTTGATAATTTAGCAAACAGACCTTATCACTATGACTTAAAAATTCTCTGTGACTATATGACAGGAACTCCTGCTGACTGTCTATATGGTTTTAGAAGCGTGTGCTACAATTATTTCTTTTGTTTTCAGAAGCTCATGCAAAATTTGATATTCACAGCTGCTAGGCATCAATTTGGTTGAGAAACAATCTCACCATGAAAAAACAAAAGTGACTGATTCCAGATTATTGCCAGATCATGCATTGTAGTCCTGGATAGGATTCAAGTTTAAGTGCTACAAAAGTAACTATGACCCAGGTGGGCTATAAAGTTTCGGTAAACCACACCAGACTCCTTGTCTGCTGATAATGCTTGATAATATCTAGGAATTCCTAAGAGTGGAGTTAAGTGTGGTAGCTACAATTTTTTTTTCTCCTCATAATGACTATACTGAAGCAGACAACTGATAGAGGAATTACAAGATTGAAACTAATACATGTTTGTTTGCTAAGAAACTCAGTCACAATTCCTATTTACAATATAAGTAAAATTGAGATGGCATTGCAACATGGAACCTATATATAAACCTACATATAACCTTTTCTACAAACTGATCTGTACTAAGTTAAGAAATCATATAACTAGAGAGCCCTGAATACAAAGCCAGAACATCATTTAGAAAGCATCTTTATTATTATTATTATTATTTTAATTGCATCTCTTTAAATACCACTTATTGAGTATTTAGTTAAGATTTTAAAAGAGGAACAATTATATGGGAAAATCATCCTATCCTCATAAAAAGGTAGAAAGTTACAATGGCAAACAACAAAGAGAGAAAAAGTATTTACTGCACACTTTCATAAATGATAGGAATTCTTGTCAGTAACTCTTTTAAGACTTAGGTCCATCTTAGTGATTAGTCATCCCTGTCCAACCATATGTGTGGTGTGTTTATTGTACAAAAGCTGTATTGCTTTAAGATAAACTTGCTTAAACTAATCAATATAATTGAAAACATCAAAACTGTTAGAATTTTAAAATACGCATTAATTTAAATTAAAGTGTTTTTGAAAAGATTTCTACATAAACATTATTTCATTTTTGTTCAGTATATATCCTCTGTCCTTAGGAGAAGAGATGCACTTCATTTTCTATCCTGTTGTTACACAGAGATCTCCAAGCACTATCATTACCATTTTCCACACGCTTACGGACTTTATTTACAGATGTTTCTTGTGCTTTCACTCCCCACCACCATTCTAGGAATGTATGATAACAGTTACATTTCAATATGAGTTTGTACCTATGTACTTCGACCTCTGTCATGCAAGATTTCTGTTATAGCAAAACAAACATTTTCTGACTCTCTATGTGGCTTTTCTTCAGCCGTCTGTCTACCAAATACAGGAATGATAAAAAATTCAGAATAAGAAATTCAGAAACAGAATCTGCTATGCGTTGCCCCTTGCTTTAAAGTCAGAGTGATATTTCAAATAAATAAAATAAAATGAAAGAGTCCAAGGTTGGAGGAACAAGAAATTAGGAGAAGTTCCTATGTGCTATAAGCAAGTCAACTTCCTTACATGAATCTTACATGATTTATATGCAAAATGAGGAAGAGGAAATGATGGCCTCTAAAGTCTTTTCAAATCTAGGATGCTGGAATATCAATAATTAAATAAATATCTTTATTTTATACAGCATTATCATGAGTTAAAGAATTTAAAAATGAACAGGATTTGGTCCTGCTTTGGCCAGTCTTTGGGCTTCCCTGGTGGCTCAGATGGTAAAGAATTTGTGTGCAATGCAGGAGACCCAGATTTGACCCCTGGGTCAGGAAGATCCCATGAGGAAGGGAATGGCTACCCACTCTGGTATTCTTTCATATATACTGATTATATATATAGATATATAGATGTAGGTATGGATGATATAGATTTCCATCTTGTTTTGCCTTTGCTAGGTTTCTATTAAATATCCATTCTTTCTTCTATTAATTAACAAGAGACATGATTGTACTCAGGTTTGCAATGTGTCTTGTTAAAATTCTTAATTCCCGAAGTCTCCTTGCTTCTAAGGATAGTTGTATGACATGATTCTGAGCAGTAAGATTTAAGATGAAGTCAGCCAAATGGACTTTCTTTACAGCAAATTATTTTTCATATTGAAAAGTGACAGGTCTGGCTAGCAAACATCACCTTTGCAATCACTTTTCATCTGGGATATGGAGTCGATGTTTGCAGATGAAGCAGCCCCCTTGCACCCATGAACACCGAGGGAGGTAGAGTGAGTGGTGTCTCCACTTGGATGGCTGTCCTCTGCTGAGCTGTGGTCGCACAGTTGTATCCAACTCTGCAACCCCATGGACTGTAGCTGATCAGTCTCCTCTATCCATGGGGATACTTCAGGCAAGAATACTGGAGTGGGTTGCCATGCCCTCCTCCAGGGGATCTTTCTGACCCAGGTATTGAACCCAGGTCTCCTGCATTGCTGGTGGATTCTTCACCATCTGAGCTACCAGGAAAGCCCAGATGGCTGTCCAGACCTGGGCTACCTACAACTTGGACTTCTTCTATGAAAATTAAACTTACAAATGGTTTCTATATTACCGATTTCTGATATTTGCAGCCCAATGAAACCTATCTGATAAACCTGTTATACTTCTCAAACAGAAGTAGTTCACATTCTGTGTATAGCACCATCAGTTCAGTTCAGTTCAGTTGCTCAGTTGTGTCCGACTCTGTGACCCCATGGACTGCAGTATGCCAGGCCTCCCTGTCCATCACCAACTTCCGGAGTTTACTGAAACTCATGTCCATTGAGTCGGTGACACCATTCAATCATCTCATCCTCTGTCGTCCCCTTCTCCTCCCACCTTCAATCTTTCCCAACATCAGGGTCTTTTCAGATGAGTCAGTTCATATTAGGTATCAATAGATTCTTTAGAAAAACTTAAAATCTAAACATATACACATAATTTTTATGCTTTAACTAAATTAATAGCTTTCTTATCTCTCTAGAATTTACCTTCTTGCTGCTGCTCTTATTTCTCATATTTTTCTTTCATTCAATATTCATTAGAATTTCTAATTATTTCACAAAACACTTCATTAGAAGACTGTTATTTTATTTATATATTTGTCAAATACTATGCCTGTCTCCTCTAGAAACAGATGGCTGCAAATTTCCTATACTTTGTTATATATCCCTTTCATGTATACCTCACAAACTCATTTGATTTGTTTAGCATCTCAATGTATGCTCTATACTAATCAAAGAATTATTCATATTTTTTAAAATTTTTATTTCATTGTGCTTCATTTCTAACCTTTATAATCCTTGGACTTTATTTTTTTTATATTGCTATTTCTTTCCTGAATAATTGTCACCTGTGTTTTCACTTTCCTTTGAAATTATCTCTCTATGACTCTGATCATCTACATATACAGCCACATTTTTCAATTTGACATTTTGTACTATCTTTACTATGCATATTGTGTTTTAAGACAATAGATGAACAGGACGTATATGAACATTCTCCATGGTTTATGTACTAAGGGAGAGGGTTCTTGCTCATTAAAGACCTTTGGTGGGTAGCACATGACTTAAAAGGATTTTTGTGGTTTTCTATCTTGGAACTATTCTTTAAAAATGCCTATAAGGAAGAGGGGATTATCTAAGATATATACCCCTAATAGCCTAGAAATTCTGTCAAATGTTAGGATATGTATCCTGAGAAAAATTATAAAATTCATTAAAATTTATTAGTATATTCTAAAGTACAGTTAGTGATACAAATCAAGTTTAGTCTAAATGAAAGTCACTCAGTCATGTTTGGAATTCTCCAGGCCAGAATACTGGAGTGGGTAGCCTTTCCCTTCTCCAGGGGATCTTCCTAACCCAGGGACCGAACCCACATCTCCTGCATTGCAGGTTTCTTTACCAGTTGAGCCACCAGGGAAGCCCAAGAATACCGGAGTGGGTAGCCTATCCCTGCTCCAGCAGATCTTCCCGACCAAGAATTGAACCAGGTCTCCTGCATTTCAGATAGACTCTACCAACTGAGCTACCAGAGAAGGAAACAACAATTTAGAGTTATTAGAAATTATTTTATAGTGTATACAAATTTACCTTTTAAGTTAACAAAATGTTTTAACTGTTATCTTTCAGGTGCTATGCAAACTCTGCATGACAGAGGGTGAGAAGAACAGATGAAATCTCTGTCTTCATGGTCTGTAAGTTTAGATGGAGTACATAAGCTAAAATGCTGTGACTGGTCTAATTCAAGGATAGGCCAACTTCAGCTCACCTTCCAAGTTAGACCTGCTAACCGGTTTTTGGTAAATACATTGTATTTATGAAACACAGCCATGCCCTTTAATTTATATATTGTCTCTCTGACTGTTTTCATGAGACAATAGCAGAGCTGACTATTTAGGACAGAGACCTTCTGACTCCTAAAGCTAAAAATGCTCACTACCTCACTCTTATAGAAAAACTTTGTAGACAGCTAATCTAATTGTTCATTCAGTAACCAAATAACAGTAACTGGTTATTTTAGTCAGCTGTTTAAAACACAATCTGCATGTGTAAACTCAATGACCAGTGAAGGCTTAGCTATCAAAATGTCACATTAGCTTGTTCAACAGCTTTTATTCAATGCAACTATTCCTGTATTAATTTGCTCATAACTCTCTCCCAAATACACAATATCATAAATCCAAGGATCGATAATTTATCTTGCCAATTTTATGACCCTTCCATCGAGGTACAGATACAATGCCATAATTAACATAACAGTTTGTACATTAAGTATCCTGGAGAAATATCCAACAAGGTTACCATGTCAATAGAGCACCTCAGAAGAATTCATTTCTCCTAGAACTCACAATGACTTTGGGATGTTTTATCTGTAGAGTACTTAGGGATCTATTTTTGGCTGAGCAAACTTGCTGATGTTAATGGGACCTTACAGAGACTAGTTGTAAAATATGATTGACGGGACAATAACCATTTTATGGAATAAACTCTAAGCTCCTTTGCATTCTCAGGAAGTCTGCAGTCTAAAGCACATTCTTCTTCCTTCTCCTACTAATTAGCTACTTAAATAGCACTAATAAAGCCTCCCAGATGTTCCATCAACTTCCTATCTAATTTTATGGCAGGATTTTTGGATTAAAAATGAAGAGGGAATAATCAATCATTTCTTTGTTTTAAAAGGAATTTATGTTTCTAGCATTATTTAATCATATGTCACATTAGATTTCCAAAGAAGTAAACTTTGGAATTGATAGAACACTTTCATGGAATTAAAAAATAGTTATCTTTGTCATCATTAACTAACAGGTAAAAAAATATCCCTACCTCCAGATGATAAATTTGTAGTTGACCCTCTACTCCTTCAAAGAAAGAAATATCTGCTGAAATACTTTTGAATTATATTTACTGATACAAAAAGAAATGAACTTTCCATAAATATTTTAGAATAGCTTGATATGATCATATTTCTTTCTTTCATCATTTAGAGTACTGCTATTAATTATATTATGTAAGGGCCTATATTCTTTCTTTGTACAAGACAGTATATGTGAAAGCTATAGAATTACCCTAGGCTACAAAGGCACCATAAATATTAATGCAAAGGGAACGGCAAAAGAAACAAGAGTAACTAACATTGGCTGATTTCTAGACAGCCTTCTAGGTCTCTAACCTCTGTCATTTCCTGTGGTGAAGATGATTTTGTCTTCCCCACATCTTTACTCTGATATTTTAAGGAGGAGAAAGAAATGGAGAGAATTGAGATTCAGAAAATGTAAATACCAGGACTTGCCTGATGGTCCAGGGGTTAAGAACACACTTTGCAATGCAGGGCACTTGAGTTCAATGTCTAGTCAGGGAACGAGGAGTCCACATGTAGCAGACCAACTAAGCCTGAGAGCCACAACGACTGGGCGCACGCACCACACAGAGAGAGTCTGGGCAGCACAGCGAAAGATCCCACTCGCCACAACTAAGGCTTGACACAGCCAAATAAATAATGTTTTTAAATATTTTTGGTTAGTAAATGGCAGAACTAATGTTGCAACTTGTCTTATTCTAAAAGCTGTATCCTTCCTTCGACTGCATGATGCTACTCTAAATTAATTAAAAATATTTGAATGAACAGGTATCAGTAAACTTGTATAATATGAAAAATAAATTTGGACAATGTTCATGCAAAGAGTGGGTGGTGACCTCATAATATTTGCAGGCACATCCTTTCTGAATTTTGTGGACATAACTCAGGTAGAATAGCAAATCCTCAAGTTTTCTGCTACTTACAAAGATCTACAGTTTCTCAAAAAATTAAATTCACAATTGAAATTTAATAACTTAAGAAGTAGAATATTGGAATTTTGATTAAAAGTGAAAAAAATTTTCACTGTACAAATGTATACTGAACCTGTTTTCATGATAAAATGTATATTATCTTTACCAATATGTTAGTTACATTTTAAAAATTTTAAAAAAACTCTTCAGTAATACTTTTTCCTAGAATGGGTGAAAATAGGCAAGACTTGAACAACCCAGTGTCATGTAGCTAATATTTGAAATTTGGGATTAGAGCCTGCCATTTATTTATACTGGAAAAAAAAGAAAAATGAGTGTGGATTTAAATCACACACTTATTTTACTGGGGCAAAGAATCTGCTTGCAATGCAGGAGACTCAAGAGGTGCAGGTTCAATTTTTGGGTCAGGAAGATTTCCTGGAGGAGGACATGGCAACTCCCTCCAGTGTTCTTGCCTGGAGAATTCCATGGACAGAGGAGCCTGATGGTTTACAGTCTATAGGGTTGCAAAGACTAAAGTAACTGACCACACATGTTACCAAGTCCAGTATTAAGTTGTCACTATCTAAAATATATTCTATTTTCAATTATATTCTCTGATATTTGGATTTTGAGGACATTTAATAATCCAGTTCTTTTTCTTATTCTATGATTTTATTTCCAATTCTATGCTTTCTTATTTTATGCTTTTCAGTAAAAGACGATGTTATGTGTACTAAAGTAGAATGTATTAATAAGATAATGGTAATGTAAAACATTATTTCTTTGGCAAAATTATTATTAATAGTGGTTTCAAATTATTTTATCTTGAGGAACTCCTTTTATTAACAGTTTATAACAATAAAACTGTTTAGAAAATACTACTAGATTTCAATAGTTAAAAGTTAAAGCTATTTTATAAAATAAAACAAGAAACAATTTTAATGAAAAGATGTTCACGAAAGTACAAATTAAGACAACAGATTTATCAGCTGGTTACCATCAAAAAGTCTACAAATAACAAATGTTAGAGAGGATGTGAATAAAAGGGAACCTTTGTACACTGTTGGTGGGAACATAAATTATCAGAACAGCCAGTATAGAAAATAGTATGGAGGTCCCTCAGAAAAGGAAAAAATAGAATTATTACATGATTCAGCAATTCCCTTCCTGGATTTATACCTGGAAAAAAATGAAAACACTAACTCAAAAAGATATACATGCCCCAGTATTCATAACAGCACTGTACACAATGGCCAAGTGCCCACCATGGGATGAATGAAAAAATAATTTGCTATATATATTATATACATACATATATTGCTTTGCCATAAACAAAATGAAATTCTGACATTTGCAGCAAGGTGACTAGACCTAGAGAATATTATGCTTAGTGAAATAATTCAGACAGAGGAAGGCAAATACTATATGATATAACTTACATGTATAATCAAAAAAATAATATAAATGAATGTATATGCAAAACAGAAACAGACTCAGGGAGATAGAAAACAAATTAGTGGTTACCAAAGAGGAGAGGGAATGGGAGAAGAGCATGTTAGGAGTATGGGATTAAAGGTACAAAGTACCATGCATAAAACAGATGAACAGCAAGTATATATTGTATAGCACAGGGAATCACAGACATTATTTTGTAATAACTTTTAATAGAGTATAGTCTATAACAATACTGAATCACTATGCTATATGCCTAAAACTAATATAATATTGTAAATCAACTATATTTCACTGAAAAAACAGAAACAATTTTAGCAGCATTATAGCTGCTAATATTTATAAAGAGAAAATTTGTCTTTGATACATGGTACTTGGTATAATGTTACAAATTATATATATTAGATTTAAAAAAAAACTACATCATAACTAGATGAAACACAATTTCTACTTTGAGGCTATGAAAGTGCTATTAACACAAAAATTTTACCTACACCAAGTAGGTACTGAATAAGTTGTTTTTTAAATACATGAGAATGTAACAAGACAGAATGGGGAAACAAACAGTACATGCTGAGACAGCAAAGCAAATTTAATACAGACTACAAGAAAGGCCCAGAAATGCATTTGAGGGAAATATATGGATCACTGTCTTGGTTTTACAGCACTACATTTATTATCCATTCCTCCATCCTTTGAAGATTGAGGAGACAACCATTAAAAATGTGTAAAATATAATAAAACATATAAAAAAATAAAAATCTCCTTTTATCAACAACAAATGACGACTGTTTAGAGAGGCAATCTGCCCTGGTATCTGCATGAAATTGCTGAGTATTCCAAGAATTTGACACTCTGACAAACTCTCTACCTGAGATATTTCTCAAGGTTGTGATTGCAGTGAGAAACCTCCATGAGGCACAATCTCTCCCTCCAAGAGCAGGCTTGTTCACACTTGCTGCAGAAGCAGTAAATCCCCCAAGGTGAGTGCCCTCCTGTAGTACTACAACCCACTGCATATGCAGGAATCTGTGAGACTGCGGGGGCATGGCGAAACTGACACATTGGGAAACTCTGACCATTGCTCTGGCTGTGAGCAATAAAGTCCTTTGTCTCTGACCCAGGAGTTTTGTGTTTTCTGTCAGCATATATTAAACAGTAAAAGGTTAATTTTCTAACAAGTAGGGTAAAATCTCAGATCTTGCACAGTTCTGGACAATGATATCACTATCAGAATTTGTGAGTGTGTGTATATATATAATTCTATACATATAACCTCATACACACTTACACACATGTACAGTTATATTCCATATAAACATTTTTAGTGGCCCTTTTGAGAAAACCTGTAACATTAACAATGTTGGGCTATTCATTTACATTCTCCGTACCCTAGTTTCCTCAAGTTACATTGAGAATACCACTGGTAGCTAATTTATAAGACTATAATGAGTATTAAATGATGTATTGGAAGTAATATTCTTACAGTCAATAACTGTTGGCAGTAAATAGCTTTAACCATACTATTTTACCTTTGGTGGATCTTTTAGAATCCATTATTTTCCAAAGATATTTCATGAAAAAATAGATCTATAATCCTTCTATAATTACTGAGGAACATTGATTTTGGGGAAAACAATGTCATGTGAGAAATAACATCTATTTGGTAAAAACATAATAAAATATTTTAAATAAAAATTTCATATTTTGCTTTAATATTAAAAATCATTTTTATTTCAAATAGCCTGATTTCACAAAATATAGTACACATAATTCTCCTATTCTAAAATCTATTGCTTTTGAGATTATTCAGACAAATGCATTTAAAGACTTTCCTACTTATGAAATATATCAAAAAGACAACAGTGGCCTCTAGTGATGGAAAAGCTAAAATAACAGGATAGAAATCTAAACTATTGAAAGGAAAATAAATTTAAATGATTTGCTTAAATGGTGAGTCTAACTGGGGAGAGATTAATATAGCCCATACTTCACAGAAAGTCCCCTCATTCAAAAAATAAATCTTTATACACTGATAAATTAGTGCACACTTATTAATTCAAGCAGAAACTGGCATCTTTACATCTAATCTTTATAAGGGACTATTAATCTGTTTATCAGTTCAGTTCAGTTTGGTCATTCAGTCATGTCCGACTCTTTGTGATCCCATGAATTGCAGCACGCCAGGCCTCCCTGTCCATCACTAACTCCCGGAGTTCACCCAAACTCGTGTCCATCGAGTCGGTGATGCCATCCAGCCATCTCATCCTCTGTCGTCCCCTTTTCCTCCTGCCCCCAATCCCTCCCAGCATCAGAGTCTTTTCCAATGAGTCAACTCTTCGGATGAGGTGACCAGAGTACTGGAGTTTCAGCTTCATCATCAGTCCTTCCAATGAATACCCAGGACTGATCTCCTTTAGGATGGACTGGTTGTATCTCCTTGCAGTCCAAGGGACTCTCAAGAGTCTTCTCCAACACCATACTTCAAAAGCATCAACTCTTTGGCACTCAGCTTTCTTTATAGTCCAACTCTCACATCCATACATGACTACTGGAAAAACCATAGCCTTGACTAGATGGACCTTTGTTGGCAAAGTAATGTCTCTGCTTTTCAATAAGCTATCTAAGTTGGTCATAACTTTCCTTCCAAGGAGTAAGTGTCTTTTAATCTCATGGTTGCAATCACCATCTGCAGCGATTTTGGAGCCAAAAAAAAAATAAAGTCTGATGCTGTTTCCACTGTTTCCCCACCTATTTGCCATGAAGTGATGGACCAGATGCCATGATCTTAGTTTTCTGAATGTTGAGTTTTAAGCCAACTTTTTCACTCTCTTCTTTTGCTTTCATCAGGAGGCTTTTTAGTTCCTCTTCACTTTCTGCCATAAGGGTGGTGTCATTTGCATATCTGAGGTTATTGATATTTCTCCCAGCAATCTTGATTCCAGCTTGTGCTTCTGGATTCATACACAAACAAATTGTACATAATCACAAGACTACTATTTACTTGTCAAACACATTTGATTATAAAATAGCAGTTAGATCTTGCTTGTATATGCTAGTACTGCACTATTGTTTGGAAATTCAACTAAATTTATTAATACTCATTCAGAAAAAACTGTCACAGAGGACAAATTATTAACTATATAATTTCTCATGTAGATTTAAAGTTAAATAGATTTATTATTACTTTGTCTTTTGTGAACATGTATACATGTATCACACAGTTATATATACAAGAATCATATGTGTACATGCTGCATACCTATAGATATACATACATGTGTCATATTGATACATACTCATGTATTGGCACAATTTTCTCTTAATGGATATAAATCACTTTGTGACATTAAATATACTTTCAACTATTCTAAGAATTATTCTCTACCTAACATTGAAAGTAGTTAATATTCACTCCTTCAGCAAGAGTTTCTAAAGGCAAAGAGAAAAATCTATGGAGGAGAATGAATATTTGATTTATATATAGCCAAAAACTAGACCAAAACAATAAGTAAACAATAAATCATATTATCAGTATTTTTATTTTCCTTTTATCTGTTTCAAAATTTATTTCCCACTCACTGTCCTTACAAAAAGAAATTCTTTTATTTTTTGTCATTCTTTTTTTTAAACTGTAAAATAAAATTGATTGCATCGTGTTCGGTTGCCCAGTCATGTCTGACTCTTTGTGACCTCACGGACTGTAGCGTGCCAGGCCAGAGAACTCCACAGACAGAGGAGCCTGACTGGATACAGCCCATGGTCACAGAGTCAGACACAATGAGAAACGAAACACTGATTGCATCTACCCCCTAGTTAGACTTGAGAAGCTGTATAGCCTGAATTTCATTTTGATAATTGATATAATAAATATGTGCTGGACACATTCTTGGGGCCAGCATTATGCTAGGAGCTAAACAGGTAAATAAAAGATCAAACAGAATATGTTCAGTTCAATGGTCTTCAATCACCTGGAACATCTGAACACACAGACCTCTGAGCACCAGTCCCCACAGTTTCTGATTCAAGAGGTGATGTGGCACAAAATCTTGCATTACTAACAAGTTCCGGAGAAATGCTGATTCTGCGGTTCTTGGAAAGACACTTCCAGAATAAGTGATTGAGTGTGTTTTACAGTTAGGGTGTAGCAAGGATACTGTAAATCTGTCACTAACCAAGACTTGGAGAAGTTAGGGAAGAATTCCCAGGGCCCCTGAACACTGAATCTTGAAGAATGGTGAACAAAGCCAGGTGAAGCCAGGTAAATTCTACTGTTGTAGGAGCCCTATTGATAGCTGAGCTTTCATAGCTCATTAATCCAGGTCAAACCAAGTTTTTTACTGAGCTGGGAATTTTACTCATGTACAAAGAATATTATTTATCCTTTTCTGACAACTGCAGTTTCAATGAGGTTGAAAGTATGCACGATAGACACAAACAGAAATCTGATCTCATAAGCTTTGGCTAAGCTAGGGTATTTTTGGTCTCAAAGAAAATTTAATACTCAATTTCTGAGAGTTGTAGTCCCAGAGGGCTAAACAGGACTTTTGAATAGAAATTTGACCTTAGAAGAGGAGGCTTTTATGTTTCTAATTATTTGCTATGTTTCCTCAAACAAAAACAATGATCAAAATAATGTTACTAATAAATTAAGCCCACCATTTTTTTTTTCAAATGTTTGAGCAATACAATCGGAGAAGGATATGACAACCCACTTCAGTATTCTTGCCTGAAGAATCCCATGGACAGAGGAGCCTGGAGGGCTGCAGTCCATGGGGTCGCAAAAGAGTTGGACACAACTGAAGCGACTAAACAACATGTAGGACAGGACATGTTCAAGTCACTAAAACAGACAGAAGCTGAACTTCGCTGATGGTCCAGTGGTTAAAATTCTGCACTTCTACTAGAAGAAGCATGAGTTTGATCCCAGGTTGAGGAACTAAGATCTCACATGCATCAAACTCCAAACCCTCCCTTGATTCTTTCTAGATTAATCAAGGTCAGTTACCTGAAAAATCCCCTCAAACCTTTCTCTGAATGCTCTTTTCCTTATCTGATATAACTGCAACCAGGCTCTCCTCTGAGTATATATTTCCACTAAAATCCTCTCCATTGGTGTGTGTTGAAGACATCCTTCTTAATTCTCCTGGTTGTTTCCAGACCCTTCTCCCTTATTCTTCCCTGAAACCATCACTGAAAACTCTATGATACAAGATTAATATAGCAAGACTAGCCCTCATTGTTGTAGTCATCTACCAACTTTTGGCTTATTTTCCCTTTTCTTTAAAGATTTAAGTTTTTATTTTGTTCCTCGTACATATCCACAGTCATAATTCAGGAAGGGAATAGCCCAATGCTTGGCCTCTCAGTTTCTGTCCTCTTTCCATTCTACAAACACCTCAGCCATATACTCTCTTATTCATAACCTAGACCTTGTCAGTTTTAATAGCTATAACCTCTCCATGCTGTGCTGTCACTCAATCATGTCAGACTCTTTGCAACTCCATGGTCTATAGCCAACCAGGCTCCTCTGTCCATGGGGATACTTCAGGCAAGAATACTGGAGTGAGTTGCCAGGCCCTCCTCCAAGGGATCTTTCTAACCCAGGGATCAAACCCAGGTCTCCCACCTCCCACATTGCAGGCAGGTTCTTTACTGTCTGAGCCACCAGCAAAGCCCAACTTCTCCATAGCCATGATCTTTAGCACCCTCAACTTCAACCATATCTTCTGCTTACTTTCCACAGTGCCCTGAGTCCAGTATTTTGTAAACCCCACTGAGGCTCTGAAACTGCCATCATTCATTCTTTCTTACTCCTTTCATATTCTCAAGTGCCCCTTACCCATTTTAAGTCTCATGATCAAGAGTTACAATCACTGTCTTAGTTATGGGCTTCCCAGATGGCGCTAGTGGTAAAGAATCTGCCTGTTAATGCAAGAGATGAAAGAGATGCAGGTTCAGTCCCTGGGTGGGGAAGATCCCCTGGAGGAGGGCATGGCAACCTACTCCAGTAGTCTCGCCTGGAGAATCCCATGGACAGAGAAGCCTGGCATGTTACAGTTCATAGGGTCATAAAGAACTGGACAGGACTGAAGCAACTGAACATGCACACATGTATTACTTATACCCCAATGCATGTTCTATTTACTTTGCGCCTGCAGAGCTATGATATTTGGAATAAAGAACACACACCCGCTGACCTGTCCCACCTCAGATTTGTGACCACCAACCCAAACTGCCCCTTAATAATATGATAATTGAGTTTTCCTAACCCATTCCCTATCCTTCTCTTCTAAACAACCACATCATATTTCTTCTCCATTTTTTAATTTCACTGAGTGATACTGGTTCCTGTTTTAGTGAAACTCTCTGAAGCTTCAGAAGAGACCACCAACCACCAAATCTCTCTATCTACCTTCATCTAGCCATATACACTTGCCATCTGTCTTGTTGCTAAATAAGAACTTTTGATGTTCCAATTTACAGAAGAACTTCCTCCTTCCTCATGTGCACTCTGCCCCATTAACTCTCACCACCATTCAAGGGCATTTCTCTTGCAGTTCCTGCTATCTCCTGCCTTATGAAGTTTTCCTTCTCTTTTGCATCTCTCCATTTTATGCCACGAATTCTCTTTAAAAGAAGAAAACTAAATGAGACAAAAATAAATCCCTTCAATCCACTTCCTTCTTCAACAACCACTTCAATTCTTCTGTCCTTTTAATGATATTCTTTGAATTCAGTATTCCATGTTCACTTTTTTCAATCCTTCACTGCCCCTTTTTCTTGGAATGCTTGAACCAGGCTTTCCCCATTGCCTTCCTCCCATAACTGCTCTTGTGAAACCCTGAGTGACCTCCACATGGCTAGCTCTTCATTCGATTCTCAGTCCCCACCTTACTTGATCTGTCAGCAGTATCTGATGTGGTCAGTTACTCTTTTCTCCTTTGAAATACTCTCTCCTCTTGGTTTCTAAGACATTACTCCCCTCATGAACTTCCTTTCAACTCACTGGCTGTGCTTATCCTCTTCTTCTATGAATAACTTATCTCCTTTGCCTGCTACTGTTGAAATGAATCATGCCTTAATCTTAGGCCTATTTTCCCTTCTATCTACACTCAATTTTTTGGCAGTATCATCTTCTTTCTATACATCAATGACTCCCAACTTTCTATCTTCTGAGTAAACTTGTTCCTTAAACTCAAGACCCAGGTATCCAATTGTTTACTCAACATCTTCACTTGGATAGGCATCTCAAATGTAACATGTCAAACATTGAGGTCCAGATTCCCTCACCTTTAAGACCTAATTCTCTGTCAGTGTATATCTGTATATCCCATTTCACTTAAAGACAACTTATTCCCCCCCTCTTTTTTTTTTTTCCGTACCATGCGGCATGTGGGATCTTAGTTCTCCAACCAGGGATTGAACCCATGCTCCCTGCAGTAGAAGTATGGAGTCTTAACCATTGGCTTGCCAGAGAAGTCTCAACTCACCCCTTCATATTGCTCCATCAGAACTTTAAAGTTATTTTTGACCCCTGTCTTTGTATTTCTCTCATTCAACAAATACAGTGTATTGTTGCATACTAAGTTTTATCTATTCTTCTGTGTACTGGAACTACAATAATGAACAAATTAGACAAAAACCTTGGTCTTACAGAGCATATATGCTAGTGAAAAAAGTCAGAAAATAAAATAAAATTGTAAAATATAGCACTTTATGTGTTACTGGAAATTTGGAGATAAATTATTAAGAATAGAAGATGAAAACTTTTATAGGTAGAGTTTGAAATTTTAAACAGGACACCATGGAAGTCTTCATGAAGAAGGTGAGAGCTGAGTAAAGATTTGAAAAATGTGAAAAATTGAGGCATGAAAACATTTAGGGAAAAATATTCCAGTCAGAAGAAATACAAAGTGCAAACATTCTGAGTCAAGAGTGGGCCTCATATTTTCATGAAAAGCAAAGAGGTTAGTGTGGCTTAAGCAATGGGATCCCAAGGAAATGAGGGCAATAAATTAGCTGAGAACTAGATCATGTGGGGACTTACAGGTCATTACAAAGATTTCAATGTTTACAGAGATAGGAAACTACTGGAAGGTTCTGAGAAGAAGAAAGGTGTTACTTCTTCTTCTTCTTTTTTTTTTTTTACAGAATTACTGTCTCCTTGAATAGAAATGTATGAGGGCAAAGGTGTAATCAGAGAGATGAGCTTCACAGCTACCAAGATAATTTTAACCTTAGATAGCCCATTTTATTGAATTATAACAACTCTTTGAAGGGATATTATTTTTTAAGAATCCTGGTGAAGGAACATTCAGAATACGTAATAAAGAGTTAGTCCCAGGCACATGCTAAGAGTCTAAGTGTTGCCACCAGTCTTTACCACCTAACAGAGCCATGCTATGCAAACAAGGTAACGACCAGTCCCTCTGGGCTGAATGTACAAAGGATTGCTTCCTTAATGAAAGATACTGAAGCTCTTATTCTATAATGCTTCTTAAAATATTTTTCTTGCAGGTCCTTAAAATACATGGTCAACATCAGTCCATTGTATAAAGTTGAGCTTCCAAAACAATTTGATAACTTCTGGAAGTTTAAATGTCCCATATGGGGACAAATATATGCTGAGAAATCTGTATGCAGGTCAAGAAGCAATAGTTAGAACTGGACATGAAAAACAGACTGGTTCTAAATTGGGAAAGGAGAATGTCAAGGCTGTATATTGTCATCCTGTTTATTTAACTTACATGCAGAGTACATCATGCGAAATGCCAGGCTGGATGAAACACAAGTTAGAATTAAGATTGCCAGGAGAAATATCAATAACCTCAGATGTGCAGATGACACAACCCTTATGGCAGAAAGCAAAGAAGAA
The DNA here is from genome assembly GCA_006410935.1 of Redunca redunca. Taxonomy (NCBI): domain Eukaryota; kingdom Metazoa; phylum Chordata; class Mammalia; order Artiodactyla; family Bovidae; genus Redunca; species Redunca redunca. The sequence continues at coordinate 535,512 of SJYQ01003502.1, forward strand.
CTAAAGAGTCTCTTGATGAAAGTGAAAGAGGAAAGGGAAGATACTGGCTTAAAATGCAACATTCAGAAAATGAAGATCCCATCACTTCATGGCAAATAGATGGGAAAACAATGGAAATAGCGGTAGACTTTATATTTTTAGACTCCAAAATCACTACAGATGGTGACTGAAGGCATGAAATTAAAAGATGCTTGTTCCTTGGAAGAAAAGTTATGACCAACCTAGACAGGATATTAAAATGCAGAGACATTACTTTGCCAGCAAATGTCCATCTAGTCGAAGCTATGGTGTTTCCAGTAGTCATGTATGGATGTGAGAGTTGGTCTATAAAGAAAGCTGAGTGCCAAAGAATTGATGCTTTTGAACTGTGGTGCTGGATAATACTCCTGAGAGTCCCTTGGACTGTAAGGAGATCCAACCAGTCCATCCTAAAGGAAATCAGTCCTGAATATTCATTGGAAGGACTGATGCTGAAGCTGAAACTCCTATACTTTGATTACCTAATGGGAAGAACTGACTTATTGGAAAAAACCCCAGTGCTGGGAAAGATTGAAGGCAAGAGGAGAAGGGGATGATAGAGGATGAGATTGTTGGTTGGCATCATTGACTGATGGACATGAGTTTGAGCAAGCTCCAGAAGTTGGTGCTAGACAGGGAAGTCTAGCTTGCTGTAGTCCATGGGGTCTCGAAGAGTCAGACACGACTGAGTGACTGAACTGACTGATATGCTAAAAAACTAATTCAATTCTAACATACAGTCAAGCATTTAGCAAAATTAATTTTTAATACTCATCAGTCACTTAACAGAATTGGGATCCTAAACTTAATAAGTTTTTAACAGTGTTTCATTAATTTGTGAACTCTATATTCTTTTATACACACATCACTAAATGAGAATTTTCCCACACAGTGCAACATACACCATGATTTTAATGATTTTAGGGAGGGAGAATTGATTCTCTATAGGCTACAATTTCCTCAATCTAAATGTCATTTCCATATTTAGTTAAAGGAACTTATTTTGTCAGCAAAAATAGATGAATATCACTCCTACCTTTTAATTGCTCTCTTTGAAATTTTAATTAATTGAGTTAATACATTTTTGCATCTAAATGATAATCACATACTTTTTTAACTGCTTGTCTTATCAGAGAATGATGAGGCACTAACTACACTCGTTGCTACAAACTATCTATAAAAAGCTGTTATTGCTACAAACCAAGCATGTGAGGTCAAAGTTTATGATACACTCAATAAGTCCACCTTATTTTTAAACCTTCTTATTACATTATGATGATTTAAAATTATATTACATAACTGTCTTTTGTGCAAACACTTCTATTCTTTTTCCCATGCTTATGACAAAATACAAATGTAGAGATGCAGATATTCTTCTTCCCCACACAAATGGGACATACTATTCATGTTAATCTGAAAAATTATCTTTTCCCTTTACACAATGTATCAGAGTCATTTTTCCAGATCAACACTTATAAATCTAACACAGTATTGTAAATAGAAGCTGAACATTTTCTATAAGTGTTCAGATAATTCCTTTCTGAAATTTAATTATAGGTTCTCAATAACTTATTTGCCAATTCCAAAATTAAATTTCTTTCTAATTCATGTGTTAAGAAACCTGACCTGAAGCAATATGAAGCTATTTATAATCTTTATTTAACCTAGTTAATTTGAATACTCATACATTTTGCTGAAGAAATATAAATGTGTTTCATTAAGAGGTGCTGCCCCAGCCCCCAGTGGTATTAATAATATGTAGAATATGCTTCATATTATTGCTATAAAAATCCCTAACCATCAGAATTCTTAAACATATTTTGCCCCAAGGGTTTTAGTTAATGGTTTGTACATTTGTATAAAGAACAATGCAATAAATATCTTTTGACCTATTCAATTAAAGGCTAGGCTTTTTGTTTTTATAAATTAGATCTCTAGAAGTAAAATTGCTGGCTCATAAAATATGCACTTCTTCGATTTTTACATGCCCTAAATCACTTTCCGAAAGGTTGCAATTTGTACTTTTATCAAGTATGTGTTTTTATATTTTCATAGCTTTATTGGCAAAATATTTTGACAAATCTTTAATATAATAACTTCATATACTTGTTAATTTCTACACTGTTATTTCCCATGGTGAATCTACCCTGCTAGAAATCCCATGCACAACATCTCATAAACAACCCTGATACCCCACAGACAATTTAAAAGAGACATCTCAGACTGTAGGAAGCATAAAATCTCACCTGTTTTAGTAGTTATGTTATAGAGAGATTTCTTCTAACCATTTCCAACATGTACTTGTTATTTATTTTTAGGCCCCAGATTATCTTCCTTTCTATGCTATTATCTGTGAACTGTGAAACTAATAATCACTCTTATTAACCTGATGTCTCTTCTTCCCTCCTACTCCCTCCCTCCTTCATTTCCATTTCATCTGGTGATTACTCTTTTTCCAAATGCACCTTAACTTTTGAAGTTCCCTATTCAGTTCCTCGTGGTCTTCCTATGTGAGAATTTTCACTTACTATGCTCAGTCCCTTCAATCGTGTCTGATTCTTTGCAACCTCATGGGCTGGAGCCCACCAGGCTCCTCTGTCTGGGGGATTTTCCCAGCAAGAATACTAGAGTGGGTTGCCATTTTCTCCTCTGTTCACTTACTATAATTCAGAGTTAATAAGCACACATTTATTTCTCTAGAGTATTCTCCCTGGTTCACATACATATTACTACTATAGGATGTGCAATAGAATATAAATGCTATCTACACTATTAGACCACATCATGAGCATTTCATAGTCATCTTTCTCTCATCATCTGCCTTCTAGACATGCCCATTTTTACATCTTATATACACCAAGAGCCAGAACTGCCTGGCATTTAGTGAACTCAAAAAATGTTTGTAAAATGCATATATGAAAAACAATAGTGCTTTACATTTCTAGAAATATTTTCAGCCACAATCCAACATTAAAACACAATTACAATAATTATTTGATAAGGGCAGAATATCATTTCAAAGAAGTTAAGCAGCTAGAAAAAAAGATATAAGATTCAAGTGTGACCAAATCAGGGATAAAATAAAATTTTCTGGTTTTAAATCTACCTCTAGTTCATCTTATGGATTTTAAACTGATAAGCCCTTATTTTTATTCATGTTGATAAATTATGCATTGATTTTTGTGTTATCGTGTAGCTTAAACACATTGCAAAATAATTTAAAATACTAAGTACTGGGTATACTAAGAGTGAACAATTCACGTGAAACATTTAAAATTATTACAAGGACTGTGTAAATAAAAATATATGAATACGAGCATGCATTCTAACTTCCACTTTTCATGACTTAAAACCATTCCACTGGAAATCAAAGGCAATACAGAGCCCTCTGAGCTAGGAGATGTCGCCATTCGTGTTTGCCTGCCTGTGTTGTACCTAATGACTATGTGGACATAAGTGGATGGATTTGACTTCTCAAAGAGAATATATTTTATTGTATGCAGCAGGAGCTTGCAAAGAAATACTGCTTTATTTTTATGACTGGTATGTATGAATCATAATCAGTTCTCTGAATTTTTTCAAAGAGTTCAAAACTAATCCAAGGATACAGGCTTTCCTTATTGCATAATACTCCTGAAAGTGTGTGAGCAGCAGGCACTGCTCTGCCTGTTTCTACATGTGGGGACGTGGCAGCCCATTCAGGAGCCAGCTGTTTCCTGCTCCTTCTCTATGTTGGCAGAAGAGAATTTTCCCACGCTGGTTTTCTTCAGATGACTCAGTAAATCTTTCAGTTCATCCATAAAGCTCTCTCACACCACCCCCTTTCCAGAGTATACAGAATGCACACCTGCGATGCATACATGTTAGGATTTGACTAAGAAGCTGAATATGGCTCTGTGCCTGGTTTGTATTGTATAGTCACAAAAGACGTCAAGCAAAAACCTTACTTTGCAGACCTTTTACCTGCCTGGAGCATCACATCTCTACTGAGCTCACTGGAGTTCGAGAGAACTCCTTGGCCTTTTGAACTGATTTCCTCTCTGCTTTGTCTAGGTCATCATTTCTCAGTGCATTTTTACAGATATTGCTTATTAACCACCTTTCAATGGTCAAGGAACTATGGAGTTCCATAATCCCTTCTGAAAATCTAATATAAACTTACTTGAAGATAAAACCTAACCAGACTAGATATGAGGTTACTCATGATCTTTATCCTATTTAATGCGATTAAGCATTCCGGTCCCTGAAGAAATATGAATGTGTTGATTATGGCTGCCTCCCTGCCAAAAAAAATAATAATAGGAAATTCTATAATACCATACACTATTACAGCATAATTTCTTTCCAAAATTAAAAGGAAATCCAAATTTCAAAATACATCTAGTCCCCTGAGCTTCAAGTATGGGAAAATAGGCCTATAAATACAGGATTGGGTGGATCTCCTGGGGTAGGAAATGGCAACCCACTCCAGTATTCTTGCCTGGGAAAGTCCATGGACAGAGGAGCCTGGTGGACTATAGTCCAAGGGGTTGCAAAATAGACATGCAACCATTAATTATGCATGCAACTATTAACTACTAAATAGCAACTATTATTCACATTTCATTTATACACTTTTTACTTTATGAATTTCTTAGACGTGATTTAAAAAACATAGGACTTAAAAACAGCAGACATTTCCATTTGACTGCATAAAATTATAAAAATTATTTACTTTTTAAGCTGCATTGAATTTTTTAATATAATAAATTTTTCTTAGTATATGTAGTAAAAATATTCCTAAATAAGAGTAATAAGTAGTAATGTTTAACAATCAGCTTGTAGGGTGTTTGGGGAGGGGGTGGAGGAGGAGAAGGCAAAGGACTCTGATACGTTGCATTTTTTCATTTATGAGGTGTCAAAACTTCTATTATGGTCAATTTCAAGTTATTTCAACATGACATCACTGAATGTGGAGTTGCAATGAGATGTGAATAATTGTTCTAGTGTAGCCTGACTCTATGCCAAAGCCTTTGACTGTGTGGATCACAATAAACTGTGGAAAATTCTGAAAGAGATGGGAATACCAGACCACCTGACCTGCCTCTTGAGAAATCTGTATGCAGGTCAGGAAGCAACAGTTAGAACTGGACATGGAACAACAGACTGGTTCCAAATAGGAAAAGGAGTACGTCAAGGCTGTATATGGTCACCCTGCTTATTTAACTTCTATGCAGAGTACATCATGAGAAATGCTGGACTGGAAGAAGCACAAGCTGGAATCAAGATTGCCGGGAGAAATATCAATAACCTAAGATATGCAGATGACACCACCCTTACGGCAGAAAATGAAGAAGAACTAAAAAGCCTCTTGATGAAAGTGAAAGAGAGCGAAAAAGTTGGCTTGAAGCTCAACATTCAGAAAACAAAGATCATGGCATCTGGTCCCATCACTTCATGGGAAATAGATGGGGAAACAGTAGAAACAGTGGCTGACTTTATTTTGGGGGGCTCCAAAATCACTGTAGATGGTGAGTGCAGCCATGAAATTAAAAGACGCTTACTCCTTGGAAGAAAAGTTATGACAAACCTAGATAGTATATTCAAAAGCAGAGACATCACTTTGCCGACTAAGGTCCGTCTAGTCAAGGCTATGGTTTTTCCCGTGGTCATGTATAGATGTGAGAGTTGGACTGTGAAGAAGGCTGAGCACCGAAGAATTGATGCTTTTGAACTGTGGTGTTGGAGAAGACTCTTGAGAGTCCCTTGGACTGCAAGGAGATCCAACCAGTCCATTCTGAAGGAGATCAATCCTGGGATTTCTTTGGAAGGAATGATGCTGAAGCTGAAGCTCCAGTACTTTGGACACCTGATGTGAAGAGTTGATTCATTGGAAAAGACTCTGATGATGGGAGGGATTGAGGGCAGGAGGAGAAGGGGACGACCGAGGATGAGATTGGCTGGATGGCATCACGGACACGATGGACGTGAGTCTGAGTGAACTCCGGGAGATGGTGATGGACAGGGAGGCCTGGCGTGCTGCGATTCATGGGGTCACAAAGAGTCGGACACGACTGAGCGACTGAACTGAACTGAGCCTGACTCTAGTGCTCCTTGAAGGATAACTCAATAACCTTGGTGATGATGAAATTAATTTCACAGCATAAATAGAAACTCTAGGGTTAAAATGTTTTAGATGTGTTCATTGTAAAGGAAAGAAAGATACAAGCAAGACAAAGCAAGCAAGTACAAGCAAGATTATTCTAATTAAGCTCATTATGTTTTTAATATACAAATATAATTTTTAGATGAGAGTTTTTAAAAACACAACCTAGAAGCTATAATTATTAAATATAATTTCATCTATCTGAAAAGTCAGCAGGATACTAAGGAGTTTTAAGATGTGGGTTCCTTTGAGGTAACACTATATACTTTGGTTCACAGGATTCAGGGAGTGAGCATATCCAAACCATGTCATTTCAATAGCATTCTCAAAGCTCTGATTCCTTAGGCTGTTGCTTATAAAGATCTGAAGAATGTCACTTAATTTCTCCATAATGGACATTTGGAGGCTTCTTTTAAGTAGAGTGAGTGAGAAAGTAGGAAAGAAAAGAAATTCTGGCTGTCATAAAGACTATTTAAAGTAAAAATAGCATGCCTTTAGCCAACAAAGGTCCGTCTAGTCAAAGCTGTCATTTTTCCAGTAATTTTCATGTATGGATGTGAGAGTTGGACTATAAAGAAAGCTGAGTGCCGAAGAACTGATGCTTTTGAACTGTGGTGCTGGAGAAGACTCTTGAGAGTCCCTTGGACTGCAAGGAGATCCAACCAGTCCATCCTAAGGAAATCAGTCCTGAGTATTTACTGGAAGGACTGATGCTGAAGCTGAAACTACAATACTTTGGCCACCTGATGTGAAGAACTGACTCATTTGAAAAGACCCTGATGCTGGGAAAGATTGAAGGCAGGAGGAGAAGGGCATGACAGAGGATGAGATGGTTGGATGGCATCACTGACTCAATGGACATGAGTTTGAGTGAACTCTGGGAGTCGGTGATGGACAGGAAGGCCTGATGTGCTGCAGTCCATGGGGTCGCAAAGAGTTGGACATGATTGAACGATTGAAAGGACTGGTCCAAAAGTTACTGATGAATTGCCAGATTAACACATATTGATTTCTTCTAAATAATAATTTAGATATACAAGTATTCATAAGAAATAACACTTTTGAGAGTTAATACTATATTTCAACTTGACTGGGTCATAGGATGCCCAGGCATTTGGTCAAACTTTATTCTGGGTGTGCTCTTGAGAGTATTTTTAAATGAGAATAACGTTTGAGCTGGTAGAATGAATGAAGTAGAAATGTCCTCCCTAATGTGGGTAGACCTTGTCCAATGAGTTTAAGACCTGAATAGGACAAAGACCAAGTGAGGCAGAATTCCTCCTGGCTGACTCTCTTCCAGCTGGGACACTGGTTATTCTTATCTTCATACTCAAGCTGAAACATGGTTCTCCTGGATCTCCAGCTGGCTGACAACAGATTTGACTTGTCAGCTTCCATAACTGCCTAAGCCAATTCAGTATTTTATATATATATATATATATATATATATATTCGATTGGTTGCTTCTGTTTATCTGGATAAACCTGACTGCTAAAATATTTAATTTATTTTGTTCCAAAAAATATCAGTGTAGAAGAAAAGTGAAGATGAAATCCGAAGTCCTACTATGGTCTACCATGTCCTACATGACTCACCCCCTTCCAGTTTGTTAGCTCTCTGACTTCATCTCTTCCTTTCTCCTCTTGTTTGTTTCATTCCTGCCACACTGGCTTCCTTGCTGTCAATCAAGCCATGAAGAAATGTGAAAAGCCTTAAAAGCATATCACTATGAGAAAGAAGCCCATCTGAAAAGACTACACACTGTTTGATCCAACTATTTGACCTACTGGAAAAGGTAAAACTATGAGACAGTAATAAGATTCATGGTTGCCAGGAGGTAGGGGGAGGGAAGGAAGAAGAAGTATACCACAGAGGATTTTTAGGATGGTGAAACTATTCTGCATGATACAATATTATAGATATATATCAGTATATATTTGTCCAAATCAAGAGAATGCATAACACCAATACTAAACCCTAATGTAAACTGTAGACTTTGAGTGATTATAATTTCCCTTGTAGGTTCATCAATTATAACTGTAGTCTATGATGATAATAAGGGACGTGTTGCTTGTGTGGGGACAGGGTATATGAGACCTTTTTGAAGTTCCCTTTCAGTTTTGCTGTGAACCTAAAACTGCTCTATAAAATAAAGTTTATTAAAGAGAGAGAGACTATTGAGAATCCATCAACAAAAACATGATCATTCTAGTTTCAAACAGACAGTCTGCCATGAGATTGTTTCTATTTGTTCTTTTATTCTCATTTTGCTCATTTCCTATTCCAAGAAACCAGAATTGCCTCTGTTTTGTGTTTTAGTATGTTGATAGTAACCTTATATAAATTCAAACAATTTCATCTGTACTTTCCCTAAATTTTTTTCAAATCCATCTGTGTTGCACATAATCTAATAATTCAAACACAGACAACTGAATAAGAATTGATTTTATAAAACTTATATACACATGTTCACTGATTCCATTGCTTGATATTAAATTATAAGCTAATGCTTGAGTGTATTCCATATTGTGATGGTTTTACTTTACAAAATACATTTTAAAATATTAGATTTAAAAATAAATCTTTATCAGTGTCTGAAGATCTGCTCATTTCTTTAAATCAGCCTCAAAGGAGGGTATTTGTTTCAATTTTCTATGTCTTATTTCTAAAATCTATCATCACCAACTCCAAGGTTGCATTACATGATTTTGAAAGATAACCCAAGTTGTACAATGATCTAATACTGTGATAATAGAACATTTCACATTCTTTTCTTTTTTTTTTTTTTAATTTTAATTAAGTAACTGAGACATGATGATTTACTTCACAGGGCACCTTACCACACTTCAGGAAGTGAATTCTAAAACTGGTTCCTCCACTTACTAGCTGAGAGGTTTCGGTGCATGTTTTATTACTTTTCTCTGCCTTAGGTCTTGCATATATTGGATGGGAACAGGTTATTTCTAAAGTCCCTCCTGTGTTAATGCTCAGTTATTCCAGTTAAAGAGAATGGACATTTCTAGGTACTAGCTGGCAAAGTATGTTAAAATATAATCAACACAACGTAATAAAATATATTCGCTGGGTTTAAACATCCCGAAGTTTTTACAAAAGTCATTTTCTTGTCTTTTCCAACTTTCTAGAATATACAAATTCGGCCTACAGCAATGTAAAAACAGTGCCAGAGAAATTTTTAAAGTGCCTTGTAATTGAGCAGTTTTCTTCCTTGGTGTGTTTGTCTTCTTTATTTGTCTTGCCAAGAGCTTTGTTCTACTATTTTATTACCTACAAACCCTATTCCCTCAATTCCTGGTTTACTATAATTATTTGCTAAATGTTTNTAATTTATGTAATTAATATAACCAAATGGCTACAAATGGAATCTATTATTTATATATTTCTTTAAAAAATATATAGTGAGCTTCTTGGGAATAATGCTACCTGAAAAAGTATTAAAGGAAAAACCCAGTATGAACTCTTCCCAGAAAGAAAACATAGACTGTTTGATGTAGGCATTAAGAAAAGGAGTAAATAACAGAATGTACATGATCTTAGAGGGGCTTTTCAGGTGGCACTCGTGGTTAAAGAACCCACCTGCCAATGGAGGAGAAGAGATGAGGGTTCAGTCCCTGGACTGGGAAGATGCCCTGGAAGAAGGCATGACAACACACTTCAGTATTCTTGTCTGGAGAATTCCATGGGCAGAGGAGCCTGGAGGGTGACGGTCCACAAGGTTGCAAAGAGTCAGACACGACTGAAGCGACTGAGCATGCGTGCACAGGATCTTAGAACAGGAATTGAGCATTAAGTGCTAAACGAGTACTGCAAACATTATATAATCTTAAGCATTTGGAAACAGACTTCACAGCTGACCTGACCTGGGTCCTTTAGAAAGTAGATCCTGAGGCTTAGATGAAGTGTTGACCCTTTATTTGGGAGGTGTAAGCCCAGACAACTGAGGACAGTGGGGAAAAAAAGCCAGCGGGGGAAAAAAAAAGATGAAAAGCTGTATAATGTAATAAGAAGCACTACAATACTGGCCACAACTTCAGGACAACCTCCGGGACAAAGTATCTGCTGGCAGACATGTTCTACAGCACACGCAATGTTGGCCAAAGGACCGTAAAAATGCAACTATTCTTCAGATGGTTCCACAGGAGAGAGGAGGTGGAATTCATCTTCTATTTTCACTGCTTAAGTTTCAACCTCAGGGGAGCCACCTCCCCACAGGGGTGTATTTCGTCCATATCTGCAAGAAAGAGTGACTCAGTCTTGGATGGTGCCAACTAAGATAGAAAAGGGAAGTCATTAGGAAATAAGCCTGAGAATACAACAGGTTTGAAAGGTCAGGAAAAACATACGGGCTTCCAGATGAGAGAAAGCTGAACAATTCAAGAGAGTAGGTGTTTAGAAGGGAAAACAGTGCAAGCAAAGTAGCAAAGAAAAGAATGTACACATGGAACATTTATAAATACACCAAGTGTGGTAGAGAGAGAGTTTTGGATACAGATATGACTGGACAAGGCATTTGGTAGAGTCTGGCCAGTACTGAGTGTTAGGCTAAAACATTTACATTTGACTCAGGCCAGGGAGGCACCACTCATTCCTAAGTGAGCCGAGCATGTGACAAATGCGGCATGTTCAGAGCATGAATTTGACAGTGGCATAGAAGACTACTTTGAGGAGTGAGAGCATAGCTGCCAAAGAACAATGAAATGGAAATGATTTTCAAATCACCTTTTTTAAAATGTGCCTAATGTGCTAGATCTTAGTTTTCTGAATGTTGAGCTTTAAACCAACTTTTCACTCTCCTCTTTCACTTTCTTCTAGAGGCTTTTTAGTTCCTCTTCACTTTCTGCCATAAGGGTGGTGTCATCTGTATATCTGAGGTTATTGATATTTCTCCTGGCAATCTTGATTCCAGCTTGTGCTTTTTCCAGCCCAGCGTTTCTCATGATGTACTCTGCATATAAGTTAAATAAGCAGGGTGACCATATACATACTCCTTTTCCTATTTGGAACCAGTCTGTTGTTCCATGTCCAGTTCTAACTGTTGCTTCCTGACCTGCATATAGGTTTCTCAAGAGGCAGGTCAGGTGGTCCGGTATTCCCATCTCTTTCAGAATTTTCCACAGTTTATTGTGATCCACACAGTCAGTCCATCAATTCATGGGAAATAAATGGGGAAACAGTGGAAACAGTGGGAGACTTTAATTTTGGGGGCCCCCAAATCACTGCAGATGGTGATTGCAGCCATGAAATTAAAAGACGCTTACTCCTTGGGAGGAAAGTTATGACCAACCTAGATAGCATATTCAAAAGCAGAGACATTACTTTGCCGACAAATTTCCGTCTAGTCAAGGCTATGGTTTTTCCAGTGGTCATGTATGGATGTGAGAGTTGGACTGTGAAGAAAGCTGAGAGCCAAAGAACTGATGCTTTTGAACTGTGGTGTTGGAGAAGACTCTTGAGAGTCCCTTGGACTGCAAGGAGATCCAACCAGTCCATTCTGAAGGAGATCAGTCCTGAGTGTTCTTGGGAAGGAATGATGCTGAAGTTGAAACTCCAGTACTTTGGCCACCTCATGAGAAGAGTTGACTCATTGGAAAAGACTCTGATGCTGGGAGGGATTGGGGACAGGAGGAAAAAGGGATGACAGAGGATGAGATGGCTAGATGGCATCACCAACTCGATGGACATGAGTTTGAGTGAATTCCGGGAGTTGGTGACGGACAGGGAGACCCGGCGTGCTGTGATTCATGGGGTCGCAAAGAGTCGGACACGACTGAGCGACTGAACTGAACTGAATGTGCTAGATACATGTTAAGAACGTTCAGGTATAATCTCATTTAATTTTATACAATATGAACATCCCTCTTACAGATGAGAAAAATGAGGTTCTGAAAAATTAAGTAACTTGTCCAAGGTCACACAGCTAATAATCTCACCCTGCATTCAAACCTAGACTAACTACAAAATATATATTTTTACTACTAAGTCATTGGTCTAAAAGTTTTTATTGCATAGCATTTTCAGTTTAATAAAATCTAAATAGGTATAGTATAGGGGCTTCCCAGGTCGTGCTAGTGGTAAAGAACATGCCTGCCAATGAAGGAGACATCAGAGACGAGAAGCAGGTTTGATCTCTGGGTTGGGAAGATCCCCTTAGAGCAGGGAATGACAGCCCACTCCAATGTTCTTGCCTGGGAAATCCCATGGACAGAGGAGCCTAGAGGGCTACAGTCCATGGAGTCACAAAGAATCAGATATGACTGAAGTGATTTAGCACACACACAAACACACATACACATACACACACACACACCTGTATAGCATATGAAATTTCCATTGTATTATAATTTCACCAAAATCCCAAATACTGAGATCAATAAAATAAATCCCAGAAGTCTTCATCTTCTAAAGAGAGATCACAGACCTCCTACTCAGAACATGGCCAATTTAGTTTTGGCAGCATCAGCCATTAACCACACCTCACCGACAGAAGAGAAGACCAGGAGTGAATGCGAAGTTCATTAAAAAAAAAAAAAAGGTCAGCTGTTATCCTTATGGGAATCCCCTTGTGAGTTATTTGTTGTTTTTCCCTTGCTGCTTTTAGTATTTGTTCTTTGTGTTTGATCTTTGTTAATTTGATTAGTATGTGTCTTGGGGTGTTTCGCCTTGGGTTTATCCTATTTGGAACCCTCTGGGTTTCTTGGACTTGGGTGATTATTTCCTTCCCCATTTTAGGGAAGTTTTCAACTATTATCTCCTCAAGGATTTTCTCATGGTCTTTCTTTTTGTCCTCTTCTTCTGGGACTCCTATAATTCGAATGTTGGAGCGTTTCATATTGTCCTGTAGGTCTCTG
>SJYQ01003502.1:549341-577370 GCA_006410935.1 Redunca redunca
AAAACCCTTTGTGTCTTGCTCTCCCCAGCCTCTTGCCCATTTCACCCTGGAGAGGATGGTATGCCTTTCATCTTAGGCTAAACCAGAGGGAGGGCTTCATGTGTGTGCTCTGGAATTTGAGTAGGTAAGAGACTGATCTGGAAAGTTGCTTCCAGAGTGTTTCAGGAGAGATTTCTCTGGGCATGAGCTATTCTCCCACCAACAGAGAGCCAGGGGCACATTCTCCATGAGTCATACGGGGACATCTGGATGAAAGCAAGAGTGTGCTTGAAGAGGATGCAGGCAGAAAGTTTTCCCAATGGGAGGGAGATGGCCTCAGCAGAGAGGGCACACACATTAACTGAAATAATGGGGCAGGGAGCTGTAAGTGAGAAGCCAGAAAAAGTAGAAACCACACCAAGGATTTCAGCTGGACCCACAGCTTTCTCTAAGGAGCCTTGAGAAAGGAGCAGTTATGACATTTGTCACCTCTGATTACAGTTCTGTCCCTGAAAAAGACTCTTTCTGTCCTTCACTATGCTCCTCCCCACTCTCTAAACCTGGAGATGAAGTATTATAAATAGAGCGGAACAAAGAAACAAAGAAACTGTCCACCACAACCTCTCACCACATGGCACGCACCTTTGAAGCAGGTTCCATACTTTGGCCACCTGATGCAAAGAGTCGAATCACTGGAAAAGATCCTATTGCTGGGAAAGATTGAAGGCAGGAGGAGAAGGAGGAGACAGAGGATGAGATGGTTGCATGGCATCATCGACTCAATGAACATGAGTTTGAGCAAACTCCAGGGGATAGGAAGGACAGGAAAGCCTGGCGTGCTGCACATCATGCTGTTTCAGAGTCAGAAACAACTTAGCGACTGAACAACAACAGGTGGGACAGCAAAAAAAGCTTTAAATTAGTAGAGAGTCTGAAGATTTTATACTAGACTGAATTGAACTGGAAAATACCCACGCCTCTACAACTCACCAAGATTTTATCCGAATGCCTAAGAAAATAGTAGACTGCATATAGGGTCCAGGAGTGAGCAGACATGAAAAAGAATGAAGTTGCTTTCTGCTAATGTCCCTCAGAGTCCAGCGCTTTCACTTACTGCCTATGTTTCTTTACTCATATTGTAGTTACTTCTCTAGTATTTTTAAAACCATACTAACACATAAAACAGAAATAATACATGCCTTCATTATGTCAAAGATAAGATTAAAAGTAGTGGAAATTCTAACGCTGTAATTCCACTTTGAAAGTCAATCTGTTGTAATACTCAATATTGCTGTTGCTGCTGCTGCTACTAAGTCGTTTCAGTCATATCTGACTCTGTGCGACCCCCATAGATGGCAACCCACCAGGCTCCCCCATCCTTGGGATTCTTCAGGCAAGAACACTGGAGTGGGTTGCCATATCCTTCTCCAATCAAATATATTGAGATACATATAACATATTTTATAATTGTAATAATCACTATATAAGACAAGGATTTGGTGTATATGGGGTGAGGTGATGCTCAGTGGGAGAGAAAGAGATGATTGTTGCATGCATATGAAAGAAAGTACTGACGGTTAGGGAAAATTAGTTTGATGTAGCAAAAGGCAAAAATTTAGACCAGTGACTCAGATAGTAAAGAATCTTCCTGCAGTGCTGGAGACCTGGTTTCATTCCCTGGGTTGAGAAGATCGCCTGGAGGTGGGCATGACAACCCACTCCAGTATTCTTGCCTAGAGAATCCCCATAGAGAGAGAAGTCTGGCAGTAGTCCATGGGGCCGCAAAGAGTCAGACATGACTAAGCAACTCAGCAAAGCATAGCACAGAATATATTGTGATACAGTCAGATCTGTGTTGAGCATTAAAAGAAAAATGTTTAATGAAAATAAGACCCTGACGAGTGTAAGTGGTAAAGACAGATTAATAACGTACTAGTCTTTGTGATTTTAACCCAAGTATTCACATTCTTAAACTCTTATACTAAAATTGATCTCTCTTCTTAAGCAGAACCTGTCTCTATATGGTCAGAAGAAGAAACTCAGAAGAGAAAAACTATCCAGTGAAAGGAAAGACCCCCCCTCCTTCTACTCCATAGAACAATCTTTGGGGAAAGAAATAGGCCCCTATCTGATACCAAAACAGAACTCTCTGATACATGAAATTCTATTTTGAGGTTTTTAGACCATAAAAATGAATAAAATATAGTGCCTTCTTAGGTTTAATTTTATAAACTTTTGTCTTTTACAAATTGTCCAAAGCAAAAGATGATATGGCAAGTAATTCAGAAACATTTGTCCCTTTTTGGTTAAAGCCTGCCACCATGTGGCTACCTTGAAAAACAACATTGTTAGAAGTGCTTTCCTTAAGCATTTAGATCCAGAAGGGAAAACGGGCCTATGCAGCATACAGTGTGAGCTGTGTTAATCTGATCAACATAGAGCATCCGTTTGTGGTAACAGTAATACTATGCAAAGCATTCCACACAATTATGTATTTATTTCTCACTACCAGACTTTGGTAGCTCAGTACCAAAGAAATCCTCCTCCAATTCAGGAGACATGGGTTCTATTGCTGGGTCGGGAAGCTCTTCTGGAGAAGAAAATGGCAACCCACTCCAGTTATTCTTGTCTAGAGAATTCCATGGACAGAGAAGCCTGGCGGGCTAGTCCATGGGGTCACAAAGAGCTGGAAACATCTTAGCGATTAAAAATAATAACAACAACAACCAAACTTCGAGGTAGATACACGACACTCTTGTAGTCTGCAAGTATTACTTCTTTCACCTCGCAGAGTCCTGACATAAGCCCAGGATAGGAATCTTCAGATTCTGTATTTGTCTCTAAAGTCAAAGAACTGTATCTAGAGTATCATTTGAGTACTACGTGGCAGTACTGAATTTTCATCCACTTCTGTTTGACACGGGAACTAGATGTGACAGTGTATGAAAGCGAAAGTCGCTCAGTAGTGTCCAATTCTTTGCCACCCATGGGCTATACAGTTCAAGGAATTCTCCAGGCCAGAATACTGGAGTGGGTAGCCTATCCCTTCTCCCGCGGATCTTCCCGATCCAGGAATCAAACTGGGGTCTCTGGCATTGCAGATGGATTGTTTACCAACTGAGCTATCAGAGAACTGGATGTATCAAGACCTAACTGATGGGGCCTACATGGGGTCTCAATGATAAGATGGCTCATTATGCCAACGTTCCAATGTCCCTTTATGTCACACCTTGGACATTGGAAGGTTGACTGCCCAAATCCCCCTCTAGGAATCTGGACATCCCCTCCTGGTCCCAAGCAGGAGTCCTCTGACACAGCTCAATCCCACCTCTTCTTGCCCCACCCATTGGCCTCCTAGTCCATAAACCCCATAGTCTGGGATACAGATAACCCATCTGTTGCTTCTCAACATGCTCCAATTCATATCCATCTCAAGTTCAGTTCAGTCGCTCAGTCGTGTCTGACTCTTTGCAACCCCATGAATCGCACCACGCCAGGCCTCCCTGTCCATCACCAACACCCGGAGTTCACTCAGACTCACGTCCATTGAGTCTGTGATGCCATCCAGCCATCTCATCCTCTGTCATCCCCTTCTCCTCCTGCCCCCAATCCCTCCCAGCATCAGAGTCTTTTCCAATGAGTCAACTCTTTGCATGAGGTGGCCAAAGTACTGGAGTTTCAGCTTTAGCATCATTCCCTCCAAAGAAATCCCAGAGCTGATCTCCTTCAGAATGGACTGGTTGGATCTCCTTTCAGTCCACGGTACTCTCAAGAGTCTTCTCCAACACCACAGTTCAAAAGCATCAATTCTCAGGTGTTCAGTTTTCTTCACAGTCCATCTCAAAGACCCATCTAAATTCCCCGATCAACCACAATACTCCATCTCCCAAAAACAACAAGGGTGAAAGACTATTGTCTCTAAACTTCTACATCAGGGCCTCTTATGCCCAACTCACTCTCCCTATAACACCCTTGTCCTACCTGTCAAAAAACCAAATGACTCCTCTCACCTGGTCCAGGACCTGTGACTCATCAATGTGGTTGTTATCCCCATACACCCAGTAGTTCCAAATCACTATACTCTTTTCTCTCTCATTCCCTCTTCCACTACCCACTTCACTATTCTAGACCTCAAAGATGCTTTCTTTACTATCCCTTTACACTCAGACTCTCAAGACCTCTTTGTCTTTACCTGGATTGATCCAAACAATCATCGCTCCCAACAGCTGACATGGACAGTCCTTCCACAAGAAGGCTTTTGTGATAGCCCTCATTTTTTTGGCCATGCTCTAGCATCAGACCGAACCTCTCTTGACCTTACTCCAAGTACTATCTTCCAATAGGTGAATGATCTCCTCTGTAGTCCTTCGCTTACACACTCTCAACAACACTATACAACTCCTCAATTTTCTAGCTGATTGAAGCTATTGAGTATCTCCCACCAAGGTTCAGCTCTCTCTTCCTAGAGTCACCTATCTCAGAGTCCTTTTAACATCAGTGAAAAAACATATTACTACCATAGAAAGTCCCTTATATACACCCTACCACTCCCTACATCAAAAACAAAGATCCTGTCCTTCTTGGGGTTAGCTGGAAACCTATGCCTCTGGATTCCTCTTGGCACAACCCCTATATCAAGCCACTTGAGGAGATCTTTCAGAACCCCTAGAGCTAAAATCAAATATCCATTCAGCCTTTAACACCCTTAAGCAAGCCATTCCCCCAGCCCTCAAAATCTGCTCCTCTAGGATGCCTTCTCCGAAACCTAAAAGCTTTGGGCTTCCAAGGGGAGATAAGACCAAGAAGACTTATTTACTTTTCTAACACTGTCTGGCCACAAAACAGACTTGATAATAGATCCCAACGGCCAGAAAATGGAACTCTGGATTTTAATACTCTACAGGACCGCCATAACTTCTGCCGCCACAACAGCAAGTGGTTAGAAATCCCTTATGTTCAGGCTTTCTTCACTCTCTGCTCTAGACCCTCTCTCTGTCAGTCCTGTTCTACTTCTCAAATACTCTTGGCCCACTCTGGGCCACATCCTCCTAATACAATGTCTCCTGATCCCTGTTCAGACTTTTCTTCTTCCTTGGACCACAGCCCACCCCCTATGACTCCCAATACCACTGCAGCCACTCCAGGTCCAATTCCACAACCTCCACCTCATGTCCCCTCCTCCCTCCTTCCTTCTCAAGTGCAGCAGCTCCCAACCCCCCTCCCCAGCTAGTGCCTGAGGCAAGCTCTGAGACCTCAGCCCCACCCTCTACCCTGGTCCCAAGGCTTTGCCCCAACCTCCCTAGATCCCCTCCCCATACCTGGTCTGAACAACCTTAAAACAGGAAACATCACAGCAGGACCCGGCTCCTTCTCCTGCTCCACTACTCCCTTTACAGGAAGTAGCTGGAACAGAGCACATTGTTCGGTTCATGTCCCATTCTCCTCACCGATCTATCTCAGATTAGAAAGCACCTTGGCTCCTTCTCCTCAGACCCTGACAATTAGCTAAAAGAATTCAAGTATCTTACCGAGTCTTATGACTTAACCTGGAATGATATTTACATCATACTTTTCTCCATTCTTCTCCCAGAAGAAAAGGAATGAGTATGGAAAGCCTCTCAGGTGCATGCTGATGAGATACACAGGACTAAGCCCATAGGGGCAATGGCTGTCCCCAGAGATGATCTCATCGGGGATTATCAGGCAGGGAGACCTGGGTGAGCAACCCATAATCATATGCTTGCTTGCATCATTGTGAGCCTTCAAAAGGCAGGGTATAAAGCCTTCAACTTTGATAAATCCAGGAAATAACTCAAAGACTAGATGAAAACCTGGCACAATTTCCAGCCAGGTTAAAGGAAGCCCTACAAAAATATACAAAATTAGACCCCACTTCAGCAGAGGGCACCATTGTCCTTAACACCCATTTTATCTCCCAGTCATCCCCAGATATCTGAAAGAAATTAAAAAGACAAAAGAAGGCCCTCAAATCCCTCAACGAGACCTTTTAAATTTATCCTTTAAGATTCTCAACAACCAGGAAGAACAGGCAAAGCTAGAGGAGGCCCAACAAGATCAGGCCAAATATCACCTTTCGGCCACTGCCCTACATGGCTCCAAGCCTCCATCAACCAACAAAGAAAGGAAGCCACCTGGGCCCCACCTCAAATGCGGCAAAGCAGGCCACTGGGCCCGCTCATGCCTAAAGCCAAGGCCCCTCCAGGGCCATGTCCCAGCGGTGGCATAAAGGGACACTGGCAGGCTGACTGCAGAAATCCCCCCTCCAGGGATCTGGTCATCCCCTCCTGGTCCTGAGCAGGAGTCCTCTGGCCCAGCTCTGCCCAGCCTCCTAGACTCACTGCTAAAGACTGATGGTGCCCAGGACCCCAGGCCCCAACTCTCATCACCTCTCGGAGCCCAGGGTAACTCTTACAGTGGCAGGTAAGCCAGTCTCCTATCTCACTGACACAGGGGCCACTTACTCTGCTATGCCTGCCTACTCTGGAAAAACCAAGGGCTCTCAGGTCTCTGTGGGGGTTGACAGTTTAATATCTACGCCACAAATAACTGAGCCTCTACCTTGCACACGTCAAGATACCCCATTTCCCCATTCTTTTCTCATACTCCCAAAATGCCCCACTCCTATTCTCGGGAGAGACCATAAGGCAAGCGCAGGGAAAAAGACAGCGAGCCCGGGAGTCAGGCAAGAAATGGTACATTGATTAGGGGGAAAAGAGAGAGTGACTGGCTCTTAAGGAGAACCAGCGTCCTCCCTTTCTTATGGGGTCCTTCTTATTTATACCCCACCAATGAAAAATTCTCTGAAGGGATGGTTAATTTTTAGCCTGTAGTTGAGTCCTGTGGTCACATAGCCAGAGGTCTGGGATCTGGTGGTTTTGCAGCTTTGAGAAGATAGGTGCCAGTGAGAAAACAGAATGCCATTTGGACAATTTGGTCAGTCTCACGGATCACTGTGATTTTATTCTTTGTTTGCGAGGTCGACATAATGAGCCATCTTATCAATGAGACCCTGTGTGGGCCCTATCACTAATTTTCCCCAAGTTTTGAAGTTTCTGGCTGTTTTTAGGAATATTAATTACATTTTTCAAATTAAAAAAATACCTAAGCTTCACTTTGTACTAGGATGACAAAACAGTAGTAATAGTACAGTGTAACATTAATAGTAAAAGGACAAAATTATCATCTTATTAAGAATTAGTACCAAGTATTTCAATTTTTCAATTATGTCAAACAAATCACAAGAGAAAAATAAAAATAATCATGATATATTAAATAAAAATAGTATATCAATAAGTATACATAGACTCATTTCATGATCTCCCTGAAAAGGGATATTTCTTCTAATTTTACATAATAACAATCTATAACAATATACTTTGATTAAGGGTTCTTACTAATTGTTGATATTTATGTTTTAGAAATTTTGTACAGGTCAGGTCACCTATTTCTTATCCTCAGTTATTCATACCACAATGGTGTCTCTCCTTTCATAGAATCACATGGGAAAAAAGAATCTATTTCTACAGGAACCTAATTGTACATGCTTTACATTTCATTGTAAAGTTATTTCAATTGTTGTATAATTTAGGTAAAGTATCAGTCAAGGCAAGATAATTTATTATTCCAAAGGCTTTTTCTTTCTTCTTCTTTATAATATTATAGCAGAAAGGTATCCTGAACAGTTACCACTCATTTCCACTCTCTCCTTAAAAATTAAAGGTTGAGGGGAAGTCCAAAACATCTTACATTAGAGTATAGAGGGTTTTTTTGTAACCCTCTTTCCCTAAAAAAAATCATTGACAAGAAGTGGGGACTCGAGAAAAAAAAAAGGGATACATATTTTCCCCCATAAGTCACAATGAAAAATCACCAAATCTGAGACTTACTGTTCTGATTTGATCTTTCTCCAGTTTTCTAAGTCTAAAATATACCCTTGAAAGTTTAGGATACAATGTTGTTGGTGTTAGTAGCTGCAATACTCAGGATTTAAGTTGATTTGGCAGTAGAGACATCAGTTGTCAAAGCAATCTTGAGGAGAAAGAACAAAGCTGGAGGTATAACCCACTCAGACTTCAGACAATACTACAAAGCTATAATAATGAAAACAGCATGGTATCAGCACAAAAACAGATATATGGATCAATACAACAGAATAGAGTCCAGAAATAAACCCACAAACCTATGGTCAATTAATCTTTGACAAAAGGGGCAAGATTATACAATGAAGAAAAGACAATCTCTTCAATAAGTAGTATTGGGAAACCTGGACAACTATTTGTAAATCAGTGAGGTTAGAGCACTCCCTCACACCATACACAAAAATAAACTCAAAATGGCCTAAAGACTTAAATATAAGACAGGACACTGTAAAACTTCTAAAAGAGAGCATAGATAAAACATTCTCTGACATAAATCATACCAGTGTTTCCTTAGGTCAGTCTCCTAAGGCAATAAAAATAAAAGCAAATGTAAACACAAATGGGACTTAGTCAAAATTATAAGCTTTTGCATAGACAAGGAAATCATAAACAAAATTAAAGATAACCTATGAACTGGGAGAAAATATTTGCAAATGATGTGACTGACAAGGGATTAACTTCTAAAATATACAACAGCTCATACAATTCAAAAACAACAAACAATGCAATAAAAATGGGCAGAAGACCTAAACAGGTGTTTCCAAGGAACACATACAAATGGTCAATAGGGACATGAAGAGACATGATCGACATATATAGTTATCAGAGAAATGCAAATCAAACTACAATCAGGTATCACCTCACACCAGTCAGAAGAGCCATCATTAAAAAATCTACAAATAACAAACGCTAAAGAGGGTGTAGAGAAAAGGGGATCCTCCTACACTGTTGGTGGGAATTTAACTTGGTGCAGCCACTATGGAAAACATTAAGGTTATTCCTTAAAAACTAATAACAGAGCTACCATATGATATGGTATTCCCACTTCTGGGCATGTACTTGGAGCAAACTATAATTTGAAAAGATATATGCACCCCAGTGTTCATAGCAGCACTATTTACAATAGCCATGACATGGGAACAACCTGAATGGCCATGGCTAGATGAACAGATAAAGAATACGTGGTCAATAAACACCATGCAATAATACTCAACCATAAAAATATGGAAATAATATCATTTGCTTGGACAGACTTAGAGATTGCCATACTGAGACAGACAAATATCACATATCACTTATATGTGGAACTTAGAATTCAACGCAAATGAGCTTATTTATTAAACAGAAACATATTCACAAACTTATGGTTACCAAAGAGGAAAGGGAGGTAGGGATAAACTAGGAGTTTCGGATTAGCAAATACAAACTACTATACTGTATATAAAATAAACAACAAGGTCCTGGTCTGACAGTTTTAGCACAGGGAACTATATTCAGTATTTTGTAATAATCTAAAATGAAAAAGAATGTTAAAAAGAATATATATATATATATATACACATATACACATTCAGTTCAGTCCCTCAGTCGTGTCTAACTCTTTGCAACCCCATGAATTGCAGCATGCCAGGCCTCCTTGTCCATCACCAACTCTCAGAGTTCACTCAAACTCATGTCCATTGAGTCGGTAATGCCATCCAGCCATCTCATCCTCTGTCGTCCCCTTCTCCTCCTGCCCTCAATCCCTCCCAGCATCAGAGTCAACTCTTCGCATGAGATGGCCAAAGTACTGGAGTTTCAGCTTTAGCAACATTCCTTCCAAAGAAATCCCAGAGCTGATCTCCTTCAGAATGGACTGGTTGGATCTCCTTGCAGTCCAAGGGACTCTCAAGAGTCTTCTCCAACACCACAGTTCAAACGCATCAATTCTTTGGCGCTCAGCTTTCTTCACAGTCCAACTCTCACATCCATACAAGTATATACAATTAAATCACTTTGTTGTACACTGGAAATTACAACATTGTTAATCAACTATACTTTGATTAAAAAAATAATACTAATATTCTGTAAATCTTTAAATATTAATTTTTTGAGGAGCTTCTATTCTGTTTTCCATAGTGGCTATACCAATTAATATACCCCCCAACAGTGAACATAGGTTCCCACTTTTCCACATAGTTGCCAACACTTATTTGTCTTTTTGATTGTAGCCATTCTGACAGGTATGAGGTGACACCTCATTGTGGTTTTAATTTGTTTTTTCCTGATGAATAGTGTTGTTTAGCATCTTTTCACATGTCTGTTGGCCATATAAATGCATTCTTTAGAAAAATATCTATTCAGGTCTTCTGGCCATTTTTTAATAGAATTATTTGTGTTTTATGTTGAGTTGTATGAATTCTTTGTATATTCTGAATACAGATATTTAGACTGTTATTACTTAAATGATTATTGATACAGTTGAGTTAATAGGTACCATACTCTGATGCTGGGAAAGATTGAGGGCAGGAGGAGAAGAGGGTGGCAGAGGATGAGATAGTTGGATGGCATCACTGATTCAATGGACATGGACAAACCGTGGGAGATGGTGAAGGACAGGGAGGCCTGGCATGCTGCAGTCCATGGAGTCCCAAAGAGTTGGACATGACTGGGCAACTGAACCAACAATATGTCTTTTTAGTCTTTCTTATATTTATTCTTTGCTTCCCTTTCTCCTTTTTCTGCTTTCTATGGATTTCATTGAGCACTTTATATAATTGGAACATTGTCTCCTCTCTTATTATTTCAATTATGCAATTATACTACTTAAATTTTTTAAATTTTCTTTAGAGTTTGAAATAAATAAATTAATCTAAGTCACCTTCAAGTAACTGTACCACTCCATGCATAACACAGGTTTCTTATAAAGAGTATTTCTAATCCCTCTGTCCATTTCTTATGATATTTCTGTCAATCATTTCACTTAACCATATGTTCTAATCATCCAATACATTGTTACTATTCTTAAGTTATATTTATCAAAATAAAAATAAAATTATTTTTATTCATTTGTTCCTTCTCCAACACTTCCTTATTTACATAGATCTAAGTTTCTGACTTACATCAGTTCCATTCTCTTAAATGCACTTATTTTAATATTTCCTTTATACCATGACTTCTGGGGATGAATTCTCTAAGTTTCTGTGTGAGTCTGTGTGATATGTGTGTGTGTATATGCACCAGAAAAAGAGAGAGAGAAAGTCATAACATCCTTTTGAAGGACATTCTTTTGAAGAATAATTTCACTGAATATAGAATTCTCAGTTCTAGTTTTTTTTTTTTTTCCTTTCAGTACTTTCATTCTACTCTGATTTGCAAAATTTCTGATGTGAAGTCCACTATAATTCTGTGGGTAAAGTGTTTCCTCTCCCTCCCTTGGTTTCTTTACAGACTTTTGTCTTTGTCTTTCTTTTCCTGTAGTGTGAATATGCTGTGTCTATGTGTAGTTTTTATGAGGTTTTGTTTTGTTTTGTTTTAGTTAGTTTGTTTTGTGTTTAGCCTGTATTATTCTCTGAGCTTCCTGGATCTCTAGCTTGGTGTCTGCTATTAATTTTGGAAATATTTTGCCCTTTATTACTTCAAATATTTCTTCTCATATTTTCTTTCTTCTTATTCTGGCATTCCTAATACACAAAAGTTACTTTTACAAATGTCCCAAGTTCACGGAGTTTATACTTTTTAAATTCTTTTTATTCTATGCATTTCAGATTGGGAAGTTTCTATTGGTCAATGAAACTCACCAAATCCTTCTTCAGTTGTGTCCACACTGATGAAACACTTAAAGCATCTCCATTTCTATAATACTGTCTTTGATACTGAGCATTTCCTTTTGATACATTCTTACAGTTTTTGTCCGTCTGCTTACATTATTTGTCTATCCTCGGTTATTGTCCTTTTTCAACTGGAACACATATAATTCATAGTTATTTTAAGTTCTTTTTTTAGTAATTCTGATATTTGTGTCTTGTCTGGCATTGATGCTTGCTTTGCCTCTTCAGATCTTTTTATTGACTTTTGGTATACCTTGTAGTTTTTTGTTAAATGCCAGTGATGCTGTATTGGAGAATAGGTTTTAAAGTAAATAGGCCACTAGCATGAGGGTTTATGCTAATCTGAATAGGAGTTGCTTATTAATTAATGCCTGTACTAGCTGTTGGGGGCAGTGGCTTTATACTCCTCTATTGTCCTAATTTTTGTCTCCCTTGCCCTCTCTGGGCTTCCCTCAGCGTGGCCTCCTCCTCAGGGAACGTCTGCATCTCACAGCTCCGTCAGCTGTATTGCACTGTCATTTTACTGGAATCCAGTGTCGGGGTGATATGTTGTGGGGCAGGAGATTCATACTGTCATCTTCTGATTGAATCTCAGTCTTCCAGTGCACCTGCCGCTCTGGGCTAAGACCTCAGACCTTGACTGGTGTTTCCACAACCATTGCTTAGCTTCTCTCCACACTTTAGGTTAGACAGGGAGGCAAGAGCGACCTGGGTCAGGCAGAATTCCCTTCCGCTGTCTGGGATAAGGCTCTGGGTAAAATCTTTTCCCCTTGAAAAGTGGCTTTTGTTATGGAGGATCGTCTGGACAAATCACACAATGATTACTCTTCCTCTCCTCCTGCCAGAATCACAAAGATAGAGAATTTGCATGTGCACTATGAAAGCCCAGTGGGGCTCCTAGAGATAAAACCTGGGAGTGTACTGGGGTCAGTCCAAGACCACAGCCCCCATGGGTTTTTCCACTTTCACGCTAGTCCACACTCAGCCTCCAGCAATTCATCAAAATCATCATTTAAGTGTCCTTACCAGTTTATGACGCCAGCAGCTTCTGCTCTAGGTAAGTAGATCTCATCTGTGACTCTCTGAATTTACCTGTCTCTCCAGATTTCAGGATAACAGATTTCCTTATAATCTCAGGTCTCTGATGAGTCCAAAAAAAGTCACTTATTTTCAGACTGTTCTTCCTTTCCTTGCAGGCACAGGAATGACAGTTTATAAGCTCTTTGCACACTGGAGTTTAAACACTGAAATTCTGTAACCTGAAGACTTTTATAGTGGTGTTCATCAAGTTTCTTTTCATGAGATAGCATCTTTTCTAGAAGTTCATCACATACAGAAGGATTTCATGGAGAAAAACTAAATACATAGGATCTTCTAACTTATATTTATCAAACAAACACAAAGTGCACGTGCTAACACGGTCAAGCATCTTTCTTTCATAAAGCTAAATATCTTTTTATACAGTATTGCAGTCTGGTTTTAGAAGGGTTGCTTTTGCAACTCTCCATGGATACATAAATTTGTAACAACTATGTTTATGGTTCCACCTGCATTTTTCAAATGCTCTCTGAATATCTGGTTGACCTGAGTTGAGATCAACTAGTGAGTAAAAGACAGAAATATCAAACCTCATCATGGACAGTCATCACCTTGAGAATTATCAGTGATAACCCTATAGACTTAAGTGTGCCATCTTGACAAAGTTATTACCATATGAATGTTACTCTGAATCACATTAATGAAGAGTTATAAGGTGGCTACTCATACACACTAAGTAACTTTACAACCAGGAAGAGAATACTTGAAGTAGAGACTATTCCAGAGAAAAAGGCCTATAAGAATGGGTGCCATCTGTTTACTTCTGGGGAAGGAGATACAGTTTTGAAAGTGAAAATGTTAGTTACCATGTCTAACTCTTTGTGACTCCATGGACTGTAGCCTGACAGGCCCCTCTGTCCATAGGATTCTCCAGGCAACAATACTGCAGTGGGTTGCCATTTCCACCTCCAGGGGATCTTCCCAACAGAGGGATCGAACCGGGGTCTCCTGCCTTGCAGGCAGATTCTTTATCACCAGAACTACCAGAGAAGTCCTACAGACTTAGTCAAGAGCAAAGAAGTTTTGAGATTAGAAGACAGTTGTATTTTCAAGCTGTATGTGGAGTTCTGCTTTGTATGTCCTCTATGGAAATAGTCTCTTGATCACCAGATCTTTCACACACAATGCTTTTAGACATGCTCTAGAAAATGACTCATACCAAGTATTTCAAAAAAAGAAATGAAATGATCTGTGTCACCAGTTTCATTCATGCTTGGTATACCAACATTTCCCGGTTGACCTACGGCACCTTTCATCTTGATGACCACAATATAGTGCTCTCTACACTTGATTCTCCTGCCCCAACAGCTTATCTGGCTGCAGTGAAAGCTGGCCACTGCCCACTCCCCTATGCATCATCCTATCCAATATGAATTATTTTTAACTAAGAAAGCTATTTTTAAAAATAGCCAGAATCAGAGGCACATATTGAACTCATCAACTGATACACAGCAGGATGCTATAATCAAGGCTTCACATGGAATCTAAACTCTGAGTTGTAATCTTGAAAATGATATCAGTTCTACTCTCCATTTTCTAGGCTGAAATAATAATATTTATAAATATTAGTACATTGTGAACACTGAATTTCCATGCAAACCCAAGATACTAATCTCCTTCTAATGTTATAGTCCTTAAAAAATTACAATATTGCTTTTTTTCTCAAGTGCTTTAATTAGAAAAAACTTATCTTTTATTATGTAAGGGCAGCAAGCAAGAAGGAAATTAATGAATTTAAACAATGAAGTACAGCCACCACTTTGTAATTTTTGTTCTTAGGGAGTGTAGTGAGCAGACCCTTAAGGTAGTACCCATCATCATGCCCTCTGCTATTGATGCTTTGTCTGATACCCTCCCCTCCAGTGTAGGTGGGACTCATGAACTGCTTTTAACCAACAGAATATGCCAAAGGTGATATGATGTACTAGATTATGTGTATACACTCCAAAAGATTGTTACTTATCTTGCTAACATACTCTGTCTTTCTTTGGCTGGGTTTGAAGACACAGGCTGCCATGTTTGTGAGTTGCTGCGTGGAGAAGAGCGTGTGACAAGAAGCTGAAGGTGGCCTCCAGCTCAGAGAAAGAAGAGAACTGAGGTCCTCAATCTGGCAAGCTGAAAGGGACAGAATTCTGCCAATAACACTGTGAGTGAAGAAGTTGATCCCTCCCCCATTGAGCCTCAGATGAGATCACTACTTGGCCAACACTCTGATTGCAACTTTGAAAGATCCTGAAGCGGAGGACTCATCTAAACTGCTCCCAGACTCCTGACCCAGAGAAGAAATAAATGTGTGTGGTTCTAAGTCACCAAGTTTGTAGTGTCATTGTTAAGCAGCAGCAGATAACTAATACACTGAGTTTTACTATGTTCTTTCTAATTTAAAGACTGAACATAACTTCTGTGATTGATTTTATTCATTTGTTCTAAATGAGCACTCCTATTGAATTCTGTCACATAAATAGGGAAAAATAGCTAACATTTATTGAACTCTTCCTTACACTAAGTAGTTTACAGGCATTATCTCTACTTCTGTCTTCCAGCATGGAAGGTACAGCTCTCCACCATCATTCATTAAATCAATCAATCAATCTGAAAATCACAATCTACCTTCAGGACAGATAGGAAAGAAAGCACTTTATTCTAAGAGATATCTGGTGGGCTGTAAGGATTAGAATTCACTGAGCACAAAACTGTGCTATTAATAATACAAAACACTGCAAACAAGCAAAATTATTGCAAACTTTGCCAAAATTATTATAGACATAAACAACTGGCTATGAATCAGTATGGCAGTTACATCATCTTATTCAATCTTCTTAATGGCATCAATTTACCATCTTGAGTTATGTAACTATTTGATAAATGCAATCATCAAAAAGGGATGAAAAACAGAGACAGATTTACCATTTGCAAGCAGGATTCTACAATAAGGCAATCATCATAATGTACTCTTCAACAGGCAAAGATTAAACACAAGTTATCAAAGCAAAGATGCTTATTTTAAATCATAGTGCTTTTTTTTTTTTTTTTTTAAAAACGTTCTTTAAAAATGAAAAAAGAACATGTCTCAGCCCCGCTGGAGATCAGTTTGGACTATGACCTTAACATGATTGATGTAAACACTTACTACCAGTTTCCTGAATCAAAAGCAAAAAAAAAAATTTTTTATAAAATATTGCTTAAATTTAATATATTGATTGACTCCCAAAAAACCTTAGTGATAGGACTATGGAGTAGCATTTTGGTTGCAGTATAGCAATTCAGGGACATATATGGTTTCACTGAAAGTAGTAACATGACATTAGAATTTCTTTAAATGTGTTTTTAAAAATTTGGAGCCAACAAAACTTTTAGATTTTCTGAAATATTTCTGTATGTGTTACTATATTTGTCTATGTATTACTTAAATAGACTTTGCTTCAACTTTATACAGGCTATTTTTTTTTAATTAAGTTTTTTAACAGATTGTTCTGTCTGAATCTACTCCATTGAACTTATTCAGATTTATTTAAAAATAAATACACAGTTAGTATTGTCTTTCACACAACCATACAATAATATTTGACCTTACCCATCAATATTCAAATACATTTATTTTATATTATTTTTATTTTCTTGCTCCACGGTTTTAGAAATGTACCATAATTCATGACACTCCATGAATCTAATCCAGTATTCTCGTCTGGAGAATTCCCTGGACAGAAGGAACTGGTATTCTACAGTCCATGGGGTTGCAGAGTCGGACACAACTGAGCAAGTAACACTTTCACATTTTCACTTTCAATGCTGTTTTTAAATAAATAAAATTGTTTCCTTTCCATGAAAATTGAAATTATGTTTTCAATATTTTCCCAGTATAGATATGATTAACAGTATTTAACTTTTATCTAGAACCTTTTCAAATTACATTGACATATATCTCATATTCTGGCAGATGATAATCAACTTAGAGTTAACTCATGAGCTGATTTTTCTTACTTGACAAATGAAGAAGTCCGTCCTGGAATGGTGAAATGACTTACACTTGACCCTGAAGAAAGAAGAAAGCAGTCAGTAGAATCCAACGATTGTCAGATTCTAAAACTGGTCTTTCTTTTAGAGCAAAAATCAAGAGTCTTAACCACAATAGTATCCTATTTGTGATTGTTTGTGTTATTTTAGCTGAACACTGTTTTATAAATATGGAACTGTCACTTTTCTTCTGTTTGTTCTTTCAGAAACCTCTCCTCAGTTGTTGTTATTCAGCAGCTGGGTCATGTCTGACTCTTTGAGATCCCATGGACTGTAGCCTAGCTTCCCCGTCCTTTACTATCTCCTGGAATTTGCTCAGACTCATTCCCATTGAGTCAGTGGTGCCTTTCAACCATTTCATCTTCTGCTGGCAAAACCATATAAAGCATTTGAACTGAAAATTAGTTCATTTTTCTATGCTTTGCTGATTTGTGTTTCCTATTTCCTTTGTCTTGTTATGCATTAATGTGTAGGGTGGAAAGGAAAGGGTTAATGTGTTCTGCCACTCTGAAATTACTACCCACAACTGAAATCACAGCTTAGTTTCTCTTAAAACACATGTTTGCCATTTTTAATCACAGACTCAGTGATTAAGAATGGAATGAAAAAGAGACATGACTAAGGAGCAATTCAAATAAACACAGAATTAAGATGTTGTGATATGTTTATAAAGACTAGAGACATCTGGAATATTCCAGCTAAATAGTACAGATAATGCACTCTTTCTTTTAATAAGGGCTTTGAGTACCATAAAATATCAAATGCTTAAGTACTACTGAGATCCTCTGTTATTTTTCCTTTGTCTTCTAGTATAAGCCAAGTTCTAAAGGTTTTTTTTTTTTTTTTCCAATTATATTGTGCTCATTACTTCTGACATTTTGGACTTTAATCTTCTTTATTAAGGAGAATCTATATTGTGTTCAAACAGTCTCATGTTAATCAAATCTCCATGAATTATGCTTGTCGTATGTGTCTGTTCACTTAGAACACTCTCTATTCAAAAGAAAGATATGTGATGTTAAATAGGAGGTAATAGTCTAATTCCAATCATAGAATTTCTCCTTCAGTTTAAAGAGAAACGGAAGTGGAATAATTTTTATAATTTGTGATTGTGTCAGTCAACATCGAGTTATAGGGACTATTAGACAGTATAGCTGTTTCAGGAAGAACGTTTAGGGAATTGGGTGCTCTCAGATTTTTAGCAGGCATGGTGATAGAAACAGAAATGCCCCACCATGAGCACTATGAATTTTGCCACAATCAGCAAGGTGGAAAACAGGAGTCCACCACTAGAATAATTAACTTCACCAACACCAACAAGTAACTGAGATCCAGCGGTTAGAAATTGTGGTAACTGCAAATGATCCAAGTATTACTTCTCTATACATATGGACTGGACACTGGCACACCAGTGTAGACCTTCATTCACAGCTGTGCTGGCTGGCAGAAAACAGGCTGAAGTAGAATGAAGATGGCCTCTGCCCATGTTTACCTAACAGACTCCAAGTGGTTGCATTTAAACAGAGGACCATTGTATGAACAACCATGGCTGAGAGGCTGTCTGAAGAAAAGCCTTTAGAAGTGCACACTAGAGGTGGACTGGAAGGTCTGAATGGAGGGTGAATGTCAAGCCACAACATGCACCTTAGTGTTTTGATTTTTTTTTTTTTTAAGTCTCATTTTCTTTTTTGCTGTTCAATATCCTCTTCTGAGCCTCCTGGAATTATCTGTGAGTACCACCCTTTATCACATTTTAGAAAACAATGTTTTAAACTGTACCATTCGAACCACTTATTATTGCTTTTTAAGAATATAAATGTATTTTTAATTTTAGGCATCCTATCTGGGATGAAATTGGGCAGACATTTGTTGAATGCTATCTGAATTTCAGACATCATGCTATCTTTAGAGAAAAGAAAATGTTTTATTGTCCCTGCTCTGGTGGCATTATGCCATTTGATATAATTAGGATAAAGAAGTATTTAATAGAAGGAAGAGCAGAAAGATGAAACTAGAATAAAGTTTCATCAATAATTATTTTAGCCTCTGGATAAAGGACAGAATTACAAAGTTAAAACAAAGCTAGGCGTTTATATAGGAAAATAAATTGACTTAGCAACAATAGTAGCAACAACTGAAAAATAGATTTGAGACCCAAACTAATTCAATTGACAACAAATAATAGTTTCTTAAAAAAATGAAAACAAATAGCTAATTTATGAATATAATAGAAATATATGATAGAAGAAGACATCTTTNCTGTAAATAAACCAGGATTTAAGAGATATTATATTCAAATGTATTTCTTTGCTTTTCTGGGAGGACAACTCTGATATACTTTGGTTTCAATTACAAACTGATAGATTCTTTCTAGAAGGCAACTTGGCAATAAGTAAAAAGGGTCCTTAAAAGTTTAAATTCTTTTAAAAATTTCTGCAATTTGACTAAAGATGACAGAAGCTATGTCTGTTTTATTCACCACTGTCTCACCGCTGTAGCTTTTAAAGTATCTGATACACAGTTTTCAACAAATTCTGTTTGGAGAAGTAAGTAATAATTATCAAAGCATGAATTTAATAGCAAATTAACCTGAAAAAATCCTGAAGGTCAACATTGAAGGAAAAATTAATAACTTTTGATCTATTCGTATTATAAATATTATTCATCCAATAAAAATTTATGTACAATTATTATNGGTCAACACTGAAGGAAAAATTAATAACTTTTGATCTATTCGTATTATAAATATTATTCATCCAATAAAAATTTATGTACAATTATTATAATGACAAGGGAATATGCTCATTAGGCAATAACACAAAGGTGTCTTATAGTAGTCTGTATTTCATCATCTGAAATAAAGGTAAAACACAAAATAAGATAACATGTTAGCTGTGGGTTAAGATTATTTGTTTCATTAGAATCAGCACTTCTGGTAAGATTCTCCTAATTTTCCAGACCCATATTATAGATGGAAATTATAGCTTAAATTGTCCTGTATTTTCAAATGTTTTCATATGTTCAAAGTCTAGTAAAACTACAACTGAATATCATACCATTTTATTTAACACTTCTCTAAGACATTTATCTATACATATTCAGTTCAGTCGCCCAGTCATGTCTGACTCTTTGCAACCCCATGAATCGCAGCATGCCAGGCCTCCCTGTCCATCACCAACTCCTGGAGTTCACTCAGACTCACGTCCATCGAGTCAGTGATGCCATCCAGCCATCTCATCCTCTGTCCTCCCCTTCTCCTCCTGCCCCCAATCCCTCCCAGCATCAGAGTCTTTTCCAATGAGTCAACTCTCCGCATGAGGTGGCCAAAGTACTGGAGTTTCAGCTTTAGCATCATTCCCTCCAAAAAAATCCCAGGGCTGATCTGCTTCAGAACTGACTGGTTGGGTCTCCTTGCAGTCCAAGGGACTCTCAAGAGTCTTCTCCAACACCACAGTTCAAAAGCATCAATTCTTCAGCGCTCAGCTTTCTTCACAGTCCAACTCTCACATCCATACATGACTACTGGAAAAANGGCAAAGTAATGTCTCTGCTTTTCAATATGCTATCTAGGTTGGTCATATTAGAGGTATCTATTTCCTTAATTCTCTTTATATTCCAGCATGAAATTCAACATCAGGTTCATTTTAATGTTAATGAAACCATTAACTATTACCCATATTTACATTATTTTTAGTTTGAGATAAAGTTTACCTATACCTAATAAAAATTAAAATATAACCAATCCATGATACATTATACATTTCAACAAAAAAGTAGATTGTCACAAACAGTTGTTTGAGCAATTTCTCCAAATTATGGTACGTAATTACTAGTTTGTGGCAAATGCCACAATATTCAGAAACCTAGTCTCACATTTAGTATAAGCAATTTCCATTCCAGCGGGTTTGCTCACATACTCACATGTACTATATTATGAAGGATTCTAAAGCTAACCCTTCATTTGGTTTCTCTCCTAAGTGTGATGTTACAGAATATGATTTTGGTTTCCATCATGTAGTTTCAGATTTATTTACATACACTTGTGGTTCCATAATCTTTGGAAATTGAACATCGGCCAGAAAAAAAAAAGGGTAAACATATATATTATATAGTTATATATATATGTATATGTATATATATTTTATAAAAAAGAGATATGGAAAATGGAAGGAAAAAGCTAAGTATCAAGTAATAAGGGCCAGAAAATTTTTATAAAGACTAGAAAGAATGAATGTTTAGGGAAAAAATAGCTTTTGCCTCTACCCTACGTTTCCTTGAGGCTATTACTGCCTGCTTCCCTACAGAAATTGGTAGCAACAGCCAAGACATCAGTGTTCTCATGAAATAAGTACAGTCTGAAGAGTTGCCCTTAGGTATTGAATATCCTGTCTTACTCTCTAAAAATCTCTAAGACTGTAGATTACAATTTCGGGAGATTGTCACTTCCCAATCATACTATACCTCAAAGTTTTAAATTTAAGATCACAAAAGGTCAGAAGGTTAGAAAAGCGGTTTTTGTAAAACATACAGAAATCTTGAATCATATTCAAAATACTGACTTTATATACATGTACCTATATAGGTGAAAAAAAAAAAAAAGATTACAAATGGGAATGATCAGCAATGGTCATCTGGTAAAGATTTCAGTACCAAGCTTATCTCCTATGCACTAAAATGCTGCTAAGTCGCTTCAGTCATGTCCGACTCTGTGTGACCCCATAGATGGCAGCCCACCAGGCTCCCCCGTCCCCGGGATTCTCCAGGCAAGAACACCAGAGTGGGTTGCCACTTCCTTCTCTAATGCATGAAAATGAAAAGTGAAAGTGAAGTCACTCAGTCATGTCCGACTCTTGGCGACCCGATGGACTGCAGCCCACCAGGTTCCTCGGCCTGTGGGATTTTCCAGGCAGGAGTATTGGAGTGGGGTGCCATTGCCCTCTCCCCTATGCACTAAAATAGTGGTCAGCAAATGACAGCCTGAAGGCCAAATTGAGCCTAGTTCCTGTTTTTGTAAATAAATTTTTATTGGAACACAATCATCCCCAATAATTTCCGCATTATCTATAGCTGCTGTCACATTATAGGGAAAGTTTAAATGGTGTGACAGAGACTGTCTGGCTCTCAAAACCTAAAGTATTTACAATTTTTTCTTTTANCTTGGGCGGGGCTACACTCCAGGAGAGTTTGGCCTTTCACCCAGAGCCGTGTCTTGGGTGGGGTTACACTCCAGTCGCAGCGTCGTTGACGTAGACATGTCGGCTCCCGACAGCCTGACACTGTTTCCACTGTTTCCCCATCTATTTCCCATGAAGTGATGGGATCAGATGCCATGATCTTCGTTTTCTGAATGTTGAGCTTCAAGCCAACTTTTTCACTCTCCACTTTCACTTTCATCAAGAGGCTTTTGAGTTCCTCTTCACTTTCTGCCATAAGAGTGGTGTCATCTGCATATCTGAGGTTATTGATATTTCTCCCGGCAATCTTGATTCCAGCTTGGGCTTCTTCCAGCCCAGCGTTTCTCAGGATGTACTCTGCATAGAAGTTAAATAAGCAGGGTTACAATAGACTGCCTTGACGTACTCCTTTTCCTATTTGGGTAAGTATCAAATAATACATTTCTCAAAGGAGGAAAAACAAATGGAAAAAGGAAACTATTTGAAGAAATAAGGTAAATAGACTTCTTATTCTGGTAATATGCTAGGCTATTATTTACTACTCAAAACCACTAAAATTACTAAATTTTAAAATAGTTTCTTAAAAGATCAAAGAGGTAACATGATATGATAGTCAGGAATTACCATATCTAGTCTAGATGAGAACCCATAGAGGAAAATCCAGCACTGAAGTAGCTTTGGTCCTAAGGATATTTGCCAAACTTCACTAATATGGTTTTGACTTTTAAGCTGTAGTACAGGATGAAAACCCATAGCCTTTTCAGAGGATGTGGGATTTAATAGGGAACTTTTCTTATTAAAGCTGGAGCTCCTAAGTCCAATGTTAAGATAACCAGTTATCTTCATGATCAGATATACGTAGTCACCTTGCCTTCTCCAAAAAAACTGAAAATAAAATTGCCTTGGCAGTTATTAAACTGAAGTATGGAGAAGCTGAAGGCAGCACTCAAAATCACATTACTGAAAGTCGCTCAGTCGTGTCCGACTCTTTGTGACCCCATGTACTATACAGTCAATGGAATTCTCCAGGCCAGAATACTTAAGTGGGTAGCCTTTTCCTTCTCCAGGGGATCTTTCTAACCCAGGGGTCAAACCCAGGTCTCCCACACTGTAGGCAGATTCTTTACCAGCTGAGCCATAAGGGAAAGTGAAGTCACTCAGTCATGTCTGACTCTTTGCAACCCCATGGAGTGTAGCTTACCAGGCTCCTCCATCCATGGGATTTTCCAGGCAAGGATACCAGAGTGGGTTGCCATTTCCTTCTGCAGGAGATCTCTCTGACCCAGGGTTTGAACCCAGATCTCCCTCATTGTAGGCAGACGCTTTATTGTCTGAGCCACCAGGGAAATCCCCAAGAATACTAGGGTGGGTGGTAGCCTATGCCTTCTCCAGCAGATCTTCCTGACCCAGTAATTGAACCAGGGCCGCCTATATTGCAGGCAGATTCTTTACCAACTGAGCTATCAGGGAAGCCCCCACATTACTGAAGAGGTACAAGGAAAAAAAAAAACCTGCAAGTTGTAAATTCACTATATTTAATTGTTCTAAGATTCTACTTTTTTTGGTCCCAGTTTAACATTTTGTAGTTAAGATATATATCATATCGGAAAAAAGCCTGGTAGCAATTGTGACTTAACTATTATTGACTACACATGAACATCGAACATGCAGTTTTAGTATGTTAGAAAAAGTCAGAAGCAAAATGGAATACTTTTTCAATAAACGCTATACACCTTTGAGCTGGATTTTCAATGTGAAAAGGATCTGAGAGTGCCTTGTTCAATTTATTTTGCTTATACTTTCCTTTTTATACATAGAGAATGACATAACAACAAGCTAAATGAGTGTATGCTGTCTTTACATAAAAGTCCACAATGATAAGAAAGTATTTTTTCTTTTATGGTTTACTTGGCAGCATTACTTAGTGATTCATAAAAGTGTTGCTCTTCTGCTGTTGGCATCTCAGCTTCAAAGAAAACAGTAGTTGTTGCAGACTAATAGTAACCCACAAGCACCTGGTGGAAGTATAATCAGTTCTTCTCTATGGGAGCACACCAATCCTAAGCTACAAGGAACAGCACAAATAACTTACCAATTAAAATGATCAGCTTATTTTCAAATGTAACTAATCACACGAGGAAACTATTTACTATGAGCTAAAACTAGCAATAACAATGAAAAGCATAAACATGATTAAATATGTCTGATACTGGAATCTTCAGATACCTATCTAAATAACACCAAAATTTATGTTTAACATGTTCAAAGGAAGGAAAAACAAGCTTGAAAATATCTGAAGGGAATGGTGGTGGTTTAGTCACTAAGTCATGTCTGACTCTTGCAACCCCACAGACTGTAGCCTGCCAGGCTCCTCTGTCCATAGGGATTCTCCAGGCAAGAATACTGAAGTGGGTTGCAATTTCCTTCTCCAGGTCTGCAGGGGATAGCTAACTTCAAAACACATCAAGATGTTAAGATGTAAGAATTCTGTAATTAAACTGATAGTAAGTAGATGAGTTTAAAAGTAGGTTAGACACAGGGAAGATCCCCTTGAGAATGGCATGGCAACCCACTCCAGTATTCTTGCATGGAGAATCCCCATGGACAGAGGAGTCTGGTGGGTCACAGTCCATAGGGTCACACAGAGTCAGACACAACTGAAGTAACTTAGCAGACACAGCTAAAGACAGAATTAGTAACTAGAAAACAATTCAGAAAAAGATATTCAAAATTAAGCATGGATAAAATAAAAGAGAAGATATTAAGTTGATATTGAGATTTACAAGATATCATGTGAAGTTCTAATGTGTCTCTAAGTAGAGTTCCAGAAGGAAGAACAAGGAGAACAAAACCAAGAGTAAGATCTGCAAATACAAATATAAAGGCTGAACACGTTTCAGAAATAACGAAAGTATGATTTGCATCATGAAGACTTCAATTTCCAACTATGATTAAAAAACATTTTACGCCTACATGTAAATAAAAATCAAAACTGCAAAACATAAAATAGAGGCATTTCAAGAGAAATCAATGAAAAAAATCANTAAAAACAGGTAAGAAGCATAGAGATAAACAAAAGATAAAACTAGAGAAAAATAGCGAAACACAAAGTTAGATAGCAGATTTAAACAGAATTTAAGTATAAATATTAAGTGTGAATAAATTTTTTAAAAAGTGAATGCATTTTCAAATTTAATGCTGTGTCCAAAAGACTTTTAAAACGTTAGGGTACAGAGAATAGAAGGTAAAAGTTTGGGGAAAAAAGTTTGTCATGATAGTAACAAAGAATGCTGGTTACCTGTACTTGTATTAGACCAAAGCAGACTTTAAGGAAAAGCACATTATTTGGGATAAAGAAAATCAAATCTTAATTAGGAAAGGTTTAATTCATGATGAATATATAAATTATATATATATGTGCATTTACAAATATAAAATGTATAGCATGAAGAATAAATAAAATATAAAATATATACTAAAATGTCTTAACATGCAAAACAAGAATAGCAACATAACTGCAAGGATATTTAAATTTACTATCACAAATGCAGATTTAACATGCCTCCATGCCGCTTTTAGAATCAATACATGAAGCCAAACAATTTTATCGATGTGGACAGAACACTGAATTCAAGAACTGCAGAGTTCACATTCTCTTCTGAGTGTAATCAACTTATTTGAAGTCTTGATATAGGATGAGATCACTAAGTCCCATGAACCCTAGGGTGCTTGCTACACAGTAAAACATGTGAGACTGAAAAGATGAGGCAGGATGGCATCAAGGAAGGGAAATGAGTAAAGTTAATCAAGGAGAAGGACATGATCAATTGAGATTTTGATAAAAATTTCATTGGATTGCTTTGGGTAAGTGATTGGAGTGGGTTAAGATAAGAAAGGAAAGATACTGTAGACTTCTTTTTATCACAGGTACATTTGCTTTGTTTTTTGATACTTAACACTTTATTTTGGAATTTGTCTAAAACTGATTGTGGGACACCCACATACTACATTCTTAGACATGCATAGTTACCATTTCATTTGGAATATGTTCAGCAAATTTGCAATTAAAAAATGGTTTACAGTCAGCTTTTTAAAAGGAGGAGATGCAAAGAGTGGGAAGCAGATTAAAACTGAGCAGTTTTAATTGGTATCATATATTCCTTCACATGAGTATTCCTTGTACTTTAAATGGTAGGATTCCTTGAAGATGGCAGGCACTTTCCCCTCCTATCACAGATACTTTGATATAACACAATGAATAAATAGCAACAAAGGGATATAGATTTTGGGTACCAGGGAAGGTGGTGAAAGGCAGCGGGGTTGCTCAAGGAGAAGGCTCTTTATTACTCTATACATATTTATAAATATATTTATATATTAATAATCTTGTGCTACAGAGGAAACTATAAAATAAGTTTACTAAAAATTTAAGTGAATAACAATGACATCATTGTATGTAGCATTTTATAATTAATATTTTGTGGAGTAAAGCTAGTACAGTACTTCAAGGGAAATTTATAGCTATATATTTATCAGGAAATAAACTTTAAAATACTGAGTTAAACATTTAGCAGAAGAAGTTGGAAAGCAGAAGAGTCAGATATAAGAGTAAGAAAAATAAAATAAGGACAAAAATCCTACCCCACTTGTGTCAATGATACCAAGAGACAATCTGCCACTCAGCAAAAAGTACAGTCTACTAACTTCAGGTATCTAACCCTTGCTATTTCTAAAAGTTTGCCATCTCTGAACTTCATGCTTCCCAATTCTAGGATCAGTTCACGTCTTGCTCCAAAACACTGTATCCTACAAACTTAATTCTCTCTTGTTTAGCAAACAATCAGCTATTCATTTCAGATATGTGATAAAGGCCTCTTCCATTCCCCACTATACATCCCCAAAATATTCACTGCCTTTTGGGGACAAATAGCAAGGATGTTCATTGCAGATTAATCTGTGATGTCAGGGAGTTGAAGGCAAACCGGATGTCTATAACCATGTAAGTAGACAGGTTAAGAGAAATGGATACATGTTACTGTACATGTGAGTACACTCACAACATGTATAAACCTTATAAATAGCACTTGGTGGAAAAGATAAAAAACAGGATGAGACACATACACCCTATAACCCAAGTGATTTATCTCAGTTAAAAATACAGCACAACTAAATAATACATATTTTGCAAAAACATGAAACCAAAAAGTACACATTCCACTTATTAGAATGTTTGTGGAGTCCTGTAACAGAAATGAAGAATGCTAAGGAGAGAAAAGAGTAAGGTAGAATAAGGTAAGGTGAGCAAAATACAGACAAGTGTAAAGTGAAGGATGGGAGGGGAAGGATGGGAGGGGGAGAGAGAGGAGGGGAATGGAGATAAGGGAAGAGAAGGGCAGGAATTGGAAAGGAAAAGAAAAGAGGAAAGGAGAGGAGGAGAAGGAGAGGGGAAGGAAGTAGAAGAGAAAATAGGGAGAGAAGGGAGAGGAAAAGAAGAAGAGAGAGGGAAGAAAGAAGGTAGGGAAGAGGAGAAGAGAGGAAAAGAGAAGAGGTCAGAAAAGGAAGAAGCAGAGGGAGAATCCTTTTCTGTGACAATGTTCCTAATGAATTATATAGTATGATTAACCTAAGTGTCTTCACCTAGGGTCTAAAACATAAAAAAAAAAAAGTAATTTCAGACCTTTAATGAAGTAATGATGGTAACTGTGTACACATTAGGATAACAGATTGCCACAAAATCTTTTTATTTTTTTACTGTATGCTTTAAAATTCTAGCTCCTTTCAAGTCTGGACATAAAAATAAAAATTTTCCCCACAGTTGATTAAAACTGATGAATGTCTTCTATTTTAGAAGTATATAATTTCAAGTTTATTGAAAGCTTTCACAAAGTAATCCCTTTCTTAAAATAGATAAGCTTTCAATGGAAAAGCAAAAATAAACTTTGCTTTGTTCATCCATACAGTTACAATATGTCTTTATTTCCTTTCATTTTGTTGTGGGCATCCTTATTTTTCATT
>SJYQ01003503.1:0-24624 GCA_006410935.1 Redunca redunca
CCCATGGACAGAGGAGCCTGGTAGGCTGCAGTCCATGGGGTCGCTAAGAGTTGGCACAACTGAGCGACTTCACTTTCACTTTTCACTTTCATGCGTTGGAGAAGGAAATGGCAACCCACTCCAGTGTTCTTGCCTGGAGAATCCCAGGGACGGGGGAGCCTGGTGGGCTGCCGTCTATGGGGTCTCACAGAGTTGGACACGACTGAAGCGACTTAGCAGCAGCAGTAGCAGCATGGAAAAGGGCTTCCCTGGTGGCTCTGATGGTAAAGAATCTGCCTGCAGTGCGCGAGACCTGGGTTTGAGCCCTCAGTTGGGGAGATCCCCTGGAGGAAGAAATGGCGAACCACTCCAGTATGCTTGCCTGGAGAATCCCCATGGACAGAGGAGCCTGGCAGGCTACAGTCCATGGGGTCGCAAACAGCTGGACACGACTGAGCAAAGAAGCACAACACAGAGCTTAGCATGGGAAAATAAAGAATGGAAAGTGAAGATGTAGAAGCTGGGCAAAGTAGTTGGAAACAAATTATCTACAAACATGTCAAGTTAAGGAGTTTCAACTATGTGTGGTAGGCCTTTTGTAGTGTTGCTTATTTTAAAGGAAGGCTACTTCCTCCACCTAAGCTGCTATAATTGTATCCTTTCTTCTTTGAGATTTGTTTCCATCACTTAGTTCTTGTTCTAGTTTCATTTTAAATTGCTCTCTCTGCTGGCTACTTGCCTAAAAACACTGAGCATGCTTGAATTACCTCCACTATTAAATATACACAAACTCTTGAACCTTTGTGCACCTCTGCACTACCCTACCACTCTCCTTCCATTCATAACCAAGTTCCTCAAAACAGAAGCCTGCACCTACTTCCCTAACTCCTGTTGACTTATCAACCTACCGCAGCCAGATATCTGTCCACACCCACTGACTGAGGGTTATCGGTAATCTTGCCAAACCTAAATGAGCAGTTCTGTTAATAAGTCTTTCTTTTGCCCTGTTTAACTTTAATCATACTGGTCACTACTTGGAACCCACACCTCCTTTGGCTGTTCCTGACATCCTCTCCCTAGTTCTCTCCCTTTTCTTTGATTTCTTTCTCACCGTTTGCTGCCCTGTTTCTCCTGTGCCTTTTCCCTAGTTTCTTTAAATAAGGAAGAACTCACGTATTGCTTTATTTGTTTCATATGTTGAGGACCAAAGCAAGACCTGCTTAATTTAAAACAACAAAAAAATTTTTTTTGATGCAATTATTACACCAGTGTGCTGTGACTCTTCCAGCCTGATTTCTTCCCCGTTCATTTCATTTTCTAGATTAGTGAAGTGAAAGTCACTCAGTCGTGTCTGACTCTTTGCAAGCCATGCCAGAATACTGGAGTGGGTAGCCTTTCCCTTTTCCAGGGGATCTTCCCGACCCAGGAATCGAACTGGGGTCTCTTGCATTGCAGGCGGATTCTTTACCAACTGAGCTATCAGGAAAGCCCTCATTTTCTAGATTCCTGGAAATTATGTTTCTAAAAATGCAAATTTTATCATGCTGGCTCTCTTAGGGAAGTGTTTTAATCCCTCGGGCTCTTTAGTGCCTAAAAAATAAGAGTCTAAGCTCCTCTGTGTAGCCTTTCCTCTATACCTCTGTTCCAACCTAAATACATTCCATCTGTACTTCTGTTAATGGTACATGTGAGCAGAATTAAACGCAGTCTATGAATGAATGAGGAGTTGTCAGCCTTCCTGACAGCTAGAAGTTGTAAGGAAGACAGGTAAGAATAGAGAGGGGAGGAGTTAGGATACTGTGGTGTAAGTCCTAGTGACAAGGTAACACTGGTCTACAGTAGTTCAGTTCAGTCGCTCAGTCGTGTCCAACTCTTTGCAACCCCATGAATCACAGCACGCCAGGCCTCCCTGTCCATCACCAACTCCCTCAGTTCACTCAAACTCATGTCCATTGAGTTGGTGATGCTATCCAGCCATCTCATCATCTGTCATCCCCTTCTCCTCCTGCCCCCAATCTCTCACAGCATCAGAGTCTTTTCCAATGAGTCAACTCTGCATGAGGTGGCCAAAGTATTGGAGTTTCAGCTTTAGCGTCAGTCCTTCCAATGAACACCCAAGACTGATCTCCTTTACAATGGAGTGGTTGGATCTCCCTGCAGTCCAAGGGACTCTCAAGAGTCTGCTCCAACACCACAGTTCAAAAGCATCAGTTCTTTGGTGCTCAGCTTTCTTCACAGTCCAACTCTCACATCTGTACATGACCACTGGAAAAACCATAGCCTTGACTAGACGGACCTTTGTTGGCAAAGTAATGTCTCTGCTTTTGAATATGCTATCTAGGTTGGTCATAACTTTCCTTCCAAGGAGTAAGCGTCTTTTAATTTCATGGCTGCAGTCACCATCTGCGGTGATTTTGGAGCCCAGAAAAATGAAGTCAGCCACTGTTTCCACTGTTTCCCCATCTATTTGCCATGAAGTGATGGGACCGGTTGCCATGATATGTTTTCTGAATGTTGAGCTTTAAGCCAACTTTTTCGCTCTCCTCTTTCACTTTCATCAAGAGGCTTTTGAGTTCCTCTTCACTTTCTGCCATAAGCGTGGTGTCATCTGCATATCTGAGGTTATTGATATTTTCCCAGCAATCTTGATTCCAGCTTGTGCTTCTTCCAGTCCAGCATTTCTCATGATGTACTCTGCATAGAAGTTAAATAAGCAGGGTGACAATATAAAGCCTTGATGTACTCCTTTTCCTATTTGGAACCAGTCTGTTGTTCCATGTCCAGTTCTAACTGTTGCTTCCTGACCTACAGATAGGTTTCTCAAGAGGCAGGTCAGGTGGTCTGGTACTCCCATCTCTTTCAGAATTTTCCACAGTTTATTGTGATCCACACAGTCAAAGGCTTTGGTCTGCAGTAAGGGCTCAGTGAAAAGGTAATATGGGAAGGAGAGAGTTAATCAACTTGCTATTGCCTGAAGCTGCTATCT
This sequence comes from Redunca redunca, assembly GCA_006410935.1. Classification (NCBI taxonomy): domain Eukaryota; kingdom Metazoa; phylum Chordata; class Mammalia; order Artiodactyla; family Bovidae; genus Redunca; species Redunca redunca. The sequence goes on from SJYQ01003503.1 coordinate 2,966, forward strand.
TCAAACTATTTGATCATGGCACTCTTTCAATAACAAAAATTTTGAATACATGCCTCTGATATTATTAGGAGAATATTGGTGCTCTGTCAAACATTTGACTGACTTAAATGGAAAGTGGGACCGGCAAGTTAAAATTTGAAATGACTCTTTGATATATTCTCTTTCTGTAGGTATAAAGAGATTAAGAAATTTATTTCATATCCAAGGAAATATATGTATTGGTAATTTGGAACAGTTTTGCCTGAACTGTTGTAATGAATTCTATTTTAAACTTTTATTTATATGTAACAAACATCTGTTTCCCATCACTGAGAATAAGCAGATGGTAACATGTTTGCTTTTTTCTCTTTTTTGGAAGAGGCTTAAGCTATAGGTGTAGTTAAAGCCCTCCCCTTCAGTCCTTTCTCTCTCCCTGGATGTTACCCCTGTAGAAGAGGTTTTGTTAGCCACTTTTCTGGACAATATTTGATGTGGAGGGAGCCAGAGGTAAATCCTCACGAACAGTATAAAACAGGCATTGTCAACAGGAGGAAGAAAATGGATTCTGTGTTACAGTGTAAGCCAGTTCATTATTGTGTGTATGAGATGGTGATTGGTTTAGAATTTTTCTGGTAAAGAACCCGCCTGCAATGCAGGAGACATGAGTTCCATCCCTGGGTTGGGAAGATCCCCTGGAGAAGGGAAAAGCTACCCACTCCAGGATTCTGGCCTGGAGAATTCCACGGGTTTCCAAAGAGTCGGACACGAATAAGTGACCTTCACTTTGAGAGGTGGCTTTAGACTAGGGACATCTGGATTGCAGTTTTATTTGATTAGTTAATCTATTTGCTTGTAAATGTTACTTATTTGGCTGCTCTGGGTCATAGCTGTGACACAGGAGCTCCTGGTCTCAGTTGCAGCATGTGGGATCTTTAGTTGTGTCTTTGCAACTCCTAGTTGCGGCATGTGGGATATAGTTCCCTGGCCAGGGACGGAATCGAGGCCCCCTACTTTGGGAGCAGAGAGTCTTAGCTACTACTGGACCACCAGGGAAGCTCCTGAATTCCAATTTTAACTGACTATTTACTGATGGCTAAACTTGGCTGCTCCAGTCTTGGTTTCATCTTCTGTAAAAGGATAAAAACCTGTCTTACCAAGCCCCCCCGCCTTTTTTTGAGACTAAAAATGTCTTTAAAACATACAAAACACAAGGTAAATGCTTTAAAAGTATTATCAGTTGTTAATACCAATTTATTTTTGTCCAGAACTCAATCATGCTGGTTAGACTACAGTATTTACCAGCCTTTTCCATGTCATTTTACACATCAGAAACCGACAAACCTAGAAAGCTGTTTGGGACTGGCTTAATGTAACTACTTCAAGAACTCCAGGTGGCCCAGGCCCACGCCATGGGCTAAGGGGGTTGATAGCTGTGCTCTCCAGGTGTGCCAGTTGGGAAGCTTTGCATCAGAAAATCAGGCTAGTAATGTAACTTGGTAGACCAGCCAACTTTTGATGGTCCCTGACTTGTTGAGAGACTACACTCAGTCTGGAAACGTTGCCTCACAAACACGTACCATCATTAAGAAAACCCAGTGAAAAGAGATGTGCCTTTCTTTATTGGAAAATAATTCCCTGTACATTCTCTCATGATTGTGTAGCATCATTTTCCTGGAACAATAAGATAAAAAGTCCCCAAAGTGGAATTAGTTGTTCCTAACCAAGAACAAACTTTAGGTGGTACCTTTCCATTTACAGAGTGCTCCTGAACACATCTGTGTCATATACTCTTACTGCCGCCCTGGAGGAAGCTGATAGATTGAGAGGTGTATCTAAGACCACATGGCTGATAAAAGGGAATTGAGGCTTAAATGCAGGTTTTCCAACTCAGTGTTGTTTCTGAAAGTGATTGAGAGAGTATCTCAGAATTGTGTTTTGCCATTTTGACATATCATTTCCCTAACAAAATTAGCTGAGGAAATGAAACTTTTTTTTTTTTACCAGTTTCAGTTCTTTACAACTGTGTGCTTTAATGCATGAGTTAAAATATGTAAGAGTGATACCTGTCGACCTGTCTCCAAGATAAAGAAGAAGGTGCAGAAAGAGCAGTTCTGTGATTTTCATTACATTAATCTCATGAGTTTTTTCCCTCACTCATTTCTGAATATAATAATTTGGCTGGGATTGACAAGTAGAAAAATGCAAGGTAGTTTTTATGTTCAAGGGTAGGAAAAAGTTGTCCTTTCAAAACAAAATAGAAAAACTGAGTGTAGGAAATGTACTTGTTTTCTTTTGTTGTTTAGTTGCTAAGTCATGTCCAACTCTTTGCAACCCCATAGACTGCAGCACGCCAGGATTCCCTATCCTTCACCATCTCCTGGAGTTTCTTCAAACTCATGTCAATAGAGTCGGTGATACTGTCCAACCATCTCTTCCTCTGTCATCCCCTTTTCCACTTGCCTTCAGTCTTTCCCAGCATCAGGGTCTTTTCCAATGAGTCAGCTCATCGCATCAGGTGGCCAAAGTATTGGAGCTTCCCCATCAGTCCTTCCGACGAATATTCAGGGTTGATTTCCTTTACAATTGACTGGTTGGATCTCCTTGCGGTCCAAGGGACTCTCGAGAGTCTTCTCCAGCACCACAGGTCAAAAGCACCAATTCTTTAGCACTCAGCCTTCTTTATGGTCCAACTCACATCCATACATGACCACTGGAAAAACCATAGCTGTGAGTACATGGACCTCTGTCAGCAAAGTGATATCTTTTTAATATGCTGTCTAGGTTTGTCGTAGCTTTTCTTCCAAGAAGCAAGCGTCTTTTAATTTCATGGCTGTCACCATCTGCAGTGATTTTGGAGCCCAAGAAAATAAAGTCTGTTGCTGTTTCCATTTTTTTTTTCCCCATCTATTTCCCTTGTTGTGGTAAGACTGGATGTCATCATCTTTGGTTTCTGAATGTTAAGTTTTAAGCCAGCTTTTTCACTCTCCTCTTTCACCCTCATCAAGAGGCTCTTTAGGTCCCCTTCACTTTCTCCCATTAGGGTGGTATCATCTGCATATCTAAGGTAGTTGATATTTCTCCTGGCAGTCTTGCTTCCAGCTTGTGGTTCATCCAGTCTGCCGTTTCGCATGATGTACTCTGCAAATAAGTTAAATAAGCAGAGTGACAATATAGAGCCTTGACGTGATTCTTTCCCAGTTTGGAACCAGTCTGTTGTTTTTTGTCTGGTTCTAACTGTTGCTTCTTGACCTGTATACAGGTTTCTCAGGAGGCAGGTCAGGTGGTCTGATAGTCCCATTTCTTAAGAATTTTCCAGTTTGTTGTGATCCACACAGTCAAAGGCTTTAGCATAGTCAGTGAAGCAGAAGTAGGTGTTTTTCTGGTATTCGCTTGCTTTTTCTGTGATCCAGTGGATTTTTCTACTTGTTTTCTACTGTTTAGTAATGAATTTCCTCAAAATTCATCAGAAGCATCTGTTTTCTCACAAAATTTCTGAGGGTCGGGAATTGTGGAGTGGATTAACTGGGTGTGACTGGGAGTCTCATAAGATTGCAGTCAAAATGTTAGCCAAGACTACAGTCACTTGAAGCCTTGATTGAGGCCGAAGGATATCCTTTCAAAAAGGCTCTCTCATGTGACAGTCTTTGACTGGAGAATTCAAGTTTCTAGCCAAGTGGACTCTCCACAGGGCTGCTTATGATATGGCAGGTAACTTCCCCCAAAGAAAAAACCATTCAATAGAGCAAGGAAGACAAATCTTCAGTGTTTTTTCCTGATCTAGTCTTATAGCCCATTATCACTTCTGCTTTTTTAATATTCTTCAGAAGCAAATTACAAACTCCAGCCCACACTCAAGGGGAGGGAAATAGGCTCCACTCCTTGAAAGGAGGCATACCAAAGACTCTGTGGATATAGTTTAAAGTTGCCACAGTAAAGGAAAGACACACATGTTGAATCTGAGCAGATTCTGTTAAGTGTAGGCTGTGCAGATAGAATGTGCAGGATATTAAACGTGAGAATTGTCCACATACAAGTTGTAACAGATGAGATCACTTAGATACTGAGCTTGTGGATTTAAAAAGTCAAAGAACTTTGAAAAATGAAATCAGATCAAGTGAGTTAAACTTTTAGCTGGACTTAATGTTTATGTGAAGCCATTAAATAATAAATGGGTTTGTGTAATAAATAATGCTGTAGTATTACTATGATGTTTTCATGTTAACAGAACTTTAATATGATTGCTGTAGATTTCCAACTGATACTATTCAGCGCTCAAAATGGATCAGGGCTGTGAATCGTATGGACCCCAGAAGCAAAAAGATTTGGATCCCAGGACCAGGTGCTATGCTATGTTCCAAACATTTTCAAGAAAGTGATTTTGAGTCATATGGCATAAGAAGAAAGCTGAAAAAAGGAGCTGTGCCTTCCGTTTCTCTATACAAGGTACTTAAATCTAGGTGTAAACAAAATTCAATTTTATAGAAACTGAAAGTCTAGACTGTTCACATTATAGCCAGGATTTACAGAGATTTACAAAACCAAAAAAAACCAAAAACCTAGGCCTTAAAAAGTAAATACAATAATAAAATACTTTTGTTTTTTAAAATACGTACGTAATATGTAATATTTTTTAAATACATATGTATTAATATTAATAATTATGCTTTGGAAGGTGTATATATGCAAATCATGCCTAGAAATATGTAAAGGTTACTGACGTGATCATAAAAATCAACTAGTGAATGTAAATAGCCTTAGAATTCAGGGTTTTGTTTAAATATGAGACAGTTTTCATAATACTGAGTTGGCCAAAAAGTTCCTTTAGTTTTTAAGTAAAAATAAAAGACATTTTTCATTTCACCAAGAACTTCTCTGAACAACATATTTACTGTTTTGTTCCATTACCTTCTGCTATTTTCCAGGCAATTTCATAATTCTGTCTTCCCAAAACTTTCTATGTTTTTGAGCAAAGAACTGTTACAAGTGTCTTTCACAATATTCCAGGGAATTAAACTTTTTTCTGTTAAGGTAACTTTGTAAAAACTGAAATAATTGGAAATCCAAAGGTGCAGTGTATGGTGAATACAGCAGGTGAATGAAAACTTCCCAACAAAGCCATAACAGACTTTGCCTGGTCATTAAAGAAACACACAGTCTTCCGTTAGCCTGGTGGAAGATTGTGTGTTTTCTGTTGAGTAATTCTGGATGCTTTTCATTGAGAGATGCTTTCAGTTGGTCTCATTGGGGTTAATCACTTGGTTTTCCAGAAGGAGCTCATGATAGAGGACCTCTTTCCAAACCCACCATACATACAATATTACCTTCTTTGGATGAAGTCCGGCCTTTGTGGTTGGTGGTTCATTTCATTTGCCTCACAATCTCTTCCATTCCGCATAATTGTCCATTATCCACTTTTCATTGCCCATCCCAATTTGTCTTAAAAATGGAATGTTTTCGTTACATTTCAGTAGAGAATTGTCACATGTGGAAATATGGTCAAGGTTTTTTCACTTAACTTATGTAGAACCCATATATCAAAGTGATGAACATGACCAGGCTGGTGCAAATGATTTCCAGTGCTTGATTTGGATGCTTTGAGTATGTTTGCTATCTCCCATATGGTGTAATGTTGATTGTTTTCAATGCCTCGATTTGATTGCTCTCAACTTCAACTGGTCTACCTGACCGTGGAGCATCGTACAGTGAAACCTGCAGCAGAAAACTTTGCAAACCACTTTTGATGCATTCAATCAGTCACAGCACCTTCTCCATTCACTACACAAATCTTTTTTTGCATTTCGGTTGCATTTTTGCCTTTCTTGAAATATCAGTAATTAAGTATAATATGCTGAAACTGTTGCTTTTTTCCCCACCTTCAATATAAAATGGCTACACAAAAATTCACCAGTTTTAATAGGTTTTTTTTTTAATGCATGCTGATACGACAGCTGTCACTAAACAGTCTAACAAAACTGTTTCAAATGAGGTTAAAGACAACTTTTTGTAAGATGGCTCTTTTTTGTTAGAGCCATCTTACAAAAAAGAATGAACTCTTTGGCCAACCCAATACTTTGAAATTATCTACCCTTTATCTTGGCTCTCCCCACAAATGTTATTGATTTTTACCAGAAATGTACCTAATCATTAGCATCGATATGGAAGGAAGTATACAGGAAATAGAAGATTTTCTGTGAGTTAGTCACTAGTATTGGTGTTGTATTTTTATGTTTCTTTTGATTGTTTTTATGTTATCCTTTTACCCCTTAGTCACGCACTCACTCATGTATTACTCAGTCACTGTCTGCAGTCTTCATATAGTCACCCAACTACTCTGTCCCGGCACTGCCCTAACTATCCTCTTATTCATTGGAATCTCTTTTCGGTGTTGTTTTATCTCATTCCCTCTTTCAGAAGAATATACTTGGTGTCACATCCAAACTCATATAAGTTCCAAGAGCTTTTTATTTTGATTTGTGCATCTCTAACGGCTCTGAATTCTCTTTTGGAACCACAAATACTTACCCACTGCATATATGATAAATTGCCTTGCTTTTATGATTTTGTTTAAAATCAGTAATAGTTACAATTTATTGAGACCCACAATAGTCCAGGCAGTGCTCTAGGCAATTTGTGTAAATTAGCTTATTGTATCCTCAAGTCAACTCTGTATTGTTATCCACATTTTATACATGAAAAGTTAAGGGATTATAGAGAGAGGTTAAATTACAGCTTTAAGTGAGGGAGCCAGGAGTCTTAATTCCAGGGCCTGTGCTCTGTCCTATGCCTTCCCTTCTGCACAAATAACTTCCCAGTCCCCTTCATCAATCATGTTATTACTCTTTCAAAGAACAACTCAAAACCTTCCCAAATTGTCAACACCTTTCACTAGTTACTTGAATCATTTCAGAAACTCAGCATTATGCTACTATTTCTGTATGGATCCCACCACCAAAAAACTTGTGTACATTGTCCTGGAGACTATACATTTTTAAAAATCAGAGATTATTACCTTTTCTTTCATACCTAATTCTCCACAGCAACCAGGTGAGTGCTTTGTATTCAGTGATATTTTAATAGATAATCATTGTGTGATAATTTCTAAAATAAACCTCTTTTTCCATTTGTGTCCTAGGTTCTCCAAGGTGTACACCTTAAAGGTAAAGCAAGACAGAAAATCCTCAAACAGCCACTTCCTGATAATTCTCAAGAGGTTGCTACTGAAGACCATAACTACAGTTTAAAGAGACCTCTGACAATAGGAGCAGAGAAACTAGCTGAGGTGCAGCAGATGCTCCAAGTGTCCAAAAAAAGACTTGCTTCTGCAAAAAACTACAGGATGATCAAGAAGAGAAAGGGCTTACGACTCATTGATGCGCTTATAGAAGAGAAGCTACTTACAGAGGAAACAGAATGTCTGCTACGAGCACAATTTTCTGGTATGTTCCCCAAAGACCTGTGCAATACTTACTGCACAGCTCCCAATTTTTATGAAATAGCATTACATATTTATTTTGTGTTGCCTATGAAAATATGCCTTTAGCTGAAGAGTCTCTAGCATAAATAAGAAAAATGAAAAATAATCACCAAAATCTTGTTACGATTGTCCATTTTTAAAAGTTCTATGTTTATTATAGGAGAAGCAAAGAAATGTATAAATGATAAAAATAACACATAATCCTACATCCCAGAAATGAGATCATATAGTTTATACCATATATTGTACTTTTCACTTTTTATAGTTACACTCTTGTCACTGCAAATTCTTTGTAAGCAGTTTGAACTGCTGCATAATTTATCACTAAAGCCTTTTTTGCAATGAGTTGAACTAGATAATTTGCAAAATCTCTTTGAGTCTCAAAATTGTGTAAGTCTCCAAAGTTTTTTCTAAAATACTCTATAGAGTATATATATGTCCATTGAAAGACTAGCTAGTCTTCTTCATGAACCAGGATATTTGAAGAGGGGTAATACAACTAAAGCGGCTTAGCAGCAGCAGTAGCAGCAACAACATAAGAATTTCCAATATACTCTTTGATGAAAGGAGTAGGGATTTTTGGACTTGCATTCTGGTAAAAAAAAAAAAAAGACTGGATAGTAACCTCTGAACCAACTCAGTTAAAATGTGATTATATTTGAATTTTGGTGCCTAGCACATTTTTATATCCAAATACTATGATCTATGTCTGAAAATGTTACTGTACACATTTTTCATCACGAAGAATAAATTTACTCTTAACAGATTTTAAGTGGGAGTTGTGTAACTGGAGAGAAACAGCTGAGTACTCTGCAGAAATGAAGCAGTTTGCATGTACACTCTACTTGTGCAGTAGCAAAGTCTACGATTATGTAAGAAAGATTCTTAAGCTGCCTCATTCTTCCATCCTCAGAACGTAAGTGAATGACCTTTTCGATGTAAAATAAAACATACTGTTCTTGCAGTTTATACACTAATGCTATGTGTATTCATAACTCTTCATTTCGTCTTTCTCTTTTTAAAAACTTCTAGGTGGTATTTGCATAGTATCACAATCTTGATATTTGATCAGCAGAGTGAGGGCATGTAGGCTGACAATATTTTTTTGCATTTTTCAGATGGTAGAGACCCTCTGGGTGGTAAAAACTGAATCTTGAAATAGTGGGATATACTTCAGTAGGTTTGTATACTTCATATACTTCAGTAGTTTTAATATGTGACTAATCTAGAAAATCTAGAAGAGTTCTAGACTGATACCATTGGTTTGAGGCAAAGATCACTGGTGCCAGTGCAGTTATCCAGAGAACAGATTTATGAAAAATACCTGTGGTCAAAAGACATAGATATGTTTATTTTCTCTTCTTGTTGTTCAGTCGCTAAATCATGTTTGACTCTTTGTGACCCCATGGACTGCAGCACACCAGGCTTCCCTATTATTCCCTATTATTTTCTCTTAGTGGGAAGCAAAAAAACACAGTGACTGTGATGCCTTATAAATTTAATACTATTCACTGTTATTCAAAATACTGGTTTTACAGATTCCTTTATTTTTATTTGGTTCTAAGGGCAGCAGTGCGTTGCCTCCCACTTCTGAAAGCTAGAGGTCCAAAATCAAGGTGCTGACAGGGTTAGTTCCTTCTAAGGGTTGTGAGGTGGAGGGCCTGTTCCAGGCCTCTTTCCTTGGCTGATAGATGGTGGTCTTCTCCCTGATTCTCCACATCATCTTCCATTATCCATGTGTGTTTCTGTGTCCACATTTCCTCCTCTTATGAGGACGCAGTCATGTTGAATTCGGGTGTGCCTTAATGACCTCATTTTAACTTGATGAGTAAAGATCCCCATCTCCAAATAAGAGCACACTCGGAGGAACTGGGGATCAGCACGACGATACATCTTTTTCGAGGGATGCAGTTCAGTTTACACCAGTCACATTCCTGCTGCCTGGGCCTCCCATTACCTGGTAACTGTAGGCTAACTCCTTCCTGTGGCTCCCGGAGCCTCTGTGATGAAATGCGGCTCCTGCTGGGCTCTGCAGCTCATCTCCTGCCTCCCTCCCTGCCCTCTTAGAGTCCATGTTCCTTCGTAAGGCATTTCTTGCCGATTCTGGCCTTGGAGACTTTCTCCTCCATCTGCCTGATATGCCCATTCTCCCTGTTAGTCCTGGAGGTTAGCCCTCACCCTTCAGACTCAGGTCAGATGTCACATCCTTTCTGAGGCCCAGCCTGCTGTCCCTCCAATTCTGGCCGAGGTGCCCTCTTGCACACACAACGTGGAACTGAATCTTAGTACTTGAAATCTTAGTACTTAAAAACACTGTCTACCTCGTGAGACTGTGAGCTGCTCAAGTACGAGGTCTGCGTCTGGTTCTCTGTTACACCTCCTGCCCTGGCAGGATGCCTGGGACACAGTGGTCTCTTGATAAATATCTATGGAAAGAAAGAATGCCTGGATGGGCATTTAGGATTGTGAACAGATGTAAGGAAAAAGATCTGGAAGAATGTCTTTAAAATATTAAGTGATTTAAAAAAAAATCATTTATTTATATTGAAGTATAGTTGATTTGGGAAGATCCCTTGGAGGAGGGCATGGCAACTCTTGCCTGGAGAAGCCAATGGACAGAGAAGCCTGATGGGCTGCAGTCCCTAGGGTCGCACAGAGTCAGACACAACTGAAGCAACTTGGCACACATAGTTGATTTACAGTGAACAGGGCTTTGTTTCAGGTGTACAGCAAAGCGATTCAGGTATATGTGTATATACATTCTTTTTTGGAGTCTTTTCCATTACCAGTTACTGCAGGGCTTTGGATGTAGTTCCCTGTGCTGCACAGTAGGCTCTCGTGTATCTGCTTTATATAGAGTGGTGTGTATATGTTAATCCCAGATTCCTAATTTATCCCTTCTGCCTTTTTGCCTTTGGGATCCATACTTTTGTCTTCTGTGTCTGTGAGTCTGTTAGTTTTATAAAGTTCACCTATTAACAGTGATTTTTTTTTTTTACTTTCCGTTTTGTACTTTTTTGTGTTTCATTGTTTTAAAAAAAAAATGAAAGTATTTTATACAATCAGAAAAAAATTTGTTTTCACTTTTGAGTCGGGAAAAGTTGGTGTGAAAGAGAAATCAGTTGCTTCCCTACAACTCTAAAAACCTGGTTTGGGTATTTCTACTCTAAGTTATAAAAACTTAAAATGAAGACGTTCACTTGTCTTTCTGCCTGATAAGCTTTAGTCTAGTAGTTGTGGACATTAAGATATCATTCAGATTTCCATTTAAAAAGCAAGCTCACCAGAACATAAGCTTTTTTAACCTGTTTAAGCTAGAACTCTTACTTAGAAGCATTAAAGAGTTTCATTATATACTTACTGTATGTGTAACACAGCATCTTTAGAGTTCATTTGAGAATCCTAATGCAAAAGAATAAATTTTAAACAATTGATTAGAATTTGGTGACACACTTGAAAAGGGTTTTTCACTGTACCAGTGAACTGTAGCACCCTGGCTGAGAGCCACTATACGTTTGCTCATTGTCTTATTTTGCCCTATTTTAAAATATAAACATTAATATTTTTGCCTTCTAAATAGTTACAGTATGTCTTTTGCATCCTATAATTGTTTTTAAAATCTTTCAAATGCATCTTGAAATCAACTTAGTGAGTCATAATTCACATTAAATTTTATATATGCATTTATATGCACACATACATATAGTAAGGATATGGCATATAATAAGGGTAAATTCTGTTTATGAAAATTCTGGGTTGCAGCAATCTACCTGCAATGTAGGGGACCTGGGTTTGATCCCTGGGTCTGGAAGATCCCCTGCAGAAGGGAATGGCTACCCCACTCCAGTATTCTTGCCTGGAGAAGTCCGTGGACAGAGGAGTCTGGCGGGCTACAGTCCATGGGGTCACGAAGAGTCTCACACGACTGAGCAACTAACACTTTCAGACTGCAGCAAAATTTTTGGAAAGGCCGGTCCTGAGACACTTATGGAAACATACTTAAAAATTTCAATAGAGATCCGCTAGTCTAGGAAGTAATCTTGGCAACCTAGAATATAGCCCCCACATCAGAAATCCAACCTAAAAAAAGTCCTTTGAGAGTTATAAAAGTAAACTTCAGCAAAGACAGACACTTCAGTCTACCTCAGAATCCATTTAGTCTTATTTCAGACAGTTATTAAACTTGACTCCTTCCTTTCCTGATCTGTAGCAAGTTAGAGTAAATTAGAACCGATGAGAAGAATTCTGTAAGTTAGTGACAATCACCAACAGTAATAGGAGACAATTAGCAGCAGCCTGGAAAGGTCAAGGAAACTGTAAAAGAAGTCCCTGGTGGTCCAGTGGTTAAGAATCTGCCTGCCGGTGCAGGAGACATGGATCTGATCCCTGGTCCAGGAAGATCCCACGTGCTGCAGGGTGATGAAGTCTGTGTCCCACGACCACTGAGCATGCGCACCCAGAGCTGGTGCTCTGCAGCGTTGGACCACCACAGTGAGGAGCCCACGCGGTGCAACAGGGAGTAGCCCCCACTCTACAACTAGAGAAAGCCCTCGGGCAGCAACGAAGACCCAGTGCAGCCCAAGATAAAAAAAAAAAACCAAACTCCCAAGATAAATATCATAGTATAGGTACTTTTGTTGGGAGCAAGCAGACACTTAATTGTCCCAAAGGGCATAATTCTTTGACTGTAAAGACAGTCAGGAAAGCACTGAACGAGGGTCTCAGGAAAGCTGTTTCCTGTTTGTGCATGACCAGCAGCACAGCATGGGCCAGGCATCTTACCCTGTCCCTCTGAGTTCAATCCCTGGGTTGGGAAGATCCCCTGGAGGAGGACATGGCAACCCATCCCAGTATTCTTGCCTGGAGAATCCCCATGGACAGAGGGGCCTGGCGGGCCACCGTTCATGGGGTTGCAAAGAGTCGGACACGGCCGAGCAGCTCAGCACAGCACAGCAGCTGCCTCACTGTCTCATCTATAAAATGGGGTAGATGTACTAGATTTCTCAAAGTTTTCTTCTCCCTCTACAATTTTCTCATTTCAGTGAATATACAGGTAAGGCTGGTTTATCATCTAAATTATAAACACGGGAATTAGAACAAACTAGGTAATTGATTTGTACACTTCTTTTAAGTGAATAAGAAGTTTAAAATTATTTTGTGGTATGTTTGCGTCTTAAAAATGCTATTCTGTTGTGTTTTTTTTTAAGTTTCTCTACTGGGGCTTCCCAGGTGGCACAGTGGTAAAGAATCCGCCTGCCCAATACAGGAGATGCAACAGATGCTGGTTCGATCCCTGGGTCAGGAAAATCCCCTGGAGGAGGAAATGGCAACCCACTCCATTATTCTTGCCTGGAAAATTTCGTAGACAGAGGTGCCTGTCCATTGGGTTGCAGAGCTGGACACGACTGAGCAACTGAATGCACACGCTGTGGTTTCTCCATTATCTTACTGTTTTATGGTCACAATAGGAATATATGCTTGAAAGTGTCAGTACAGTTTGGCTACTTGCCTTTATTTCAGTAGGGAGCTGAGGCTACTTTAGAACCATTTAAGGCCTTTTCCCTTTTTTAATGTCTTCATTAGTGATTTTTTAAATAATACTTATTTGGCTGCAGCAGGTCTTAGCTGCAGCACATGGGATCAGTTCCCTGACCAGGGATGAAACCCAGGCCCCCTACACTCGGAGCGGGGAGTCTTAGCCACTAGACCACCAGGAAAGTCCCTCTTCTTCTGTGTCTTATTATTTTTCATCTTTTACATTTTCTAGATGGCTGTCCAAATGCAAACCTGGTCCAGGTTTCAACAGCAACATTTTTTCTTTTCTTCAGCAAAAAGTAGAGAATGGAGACCAGCGATATCAGTCTTGTTCACTGATGATTAAAGGTCTGTCTCTCACGCAGCAGCTTCAGTGGGACCCCAGCAGTCACCATCTGCAAGGGTTTATGGACTTCGGTCTTGGCACACTTGATGCTGATGAAATGCCACTCGCCTCAGAAACTATTTTGCTCACGGCAGTGGGTATTTCTGGTCACTGGAGTACACCTCTTGGTTATTTTTTTGTAAACAGGGCCTCTGGATATTTGCAAGCTCAGCTGCTTCGTCTGACGATTGGCAAATTAAGTGACATAGGGATCACAGTGCTGGCTGTCACGTCTGATGCCTCAGCTCACAGCGTTCAGATGGCAAAGGCACTGGGGATACATCTCGACGGAGACAACACGAAGTGTACATTTCAGCATCCTTCATCTTCCAGCCAACAGATTGCCTACTTCTTTGATTCTTGCCACTTGCTTAAATTAATAAGAAATGCATTTCAGAATTTCCAAAGCATTCAGTTCATCAATGGCACAGCACATTGGCAGCACCTTGTGGAGTTAGCAGCACTAGAGGAACAGGAATTATCGCATGTGGAGAGAATCCCAAGAAAACTTGCAAATCTGAAGAACCACATACTAAAAACGAATTGTGCCGCCCAAGTCTTCAGTGAGAGCGTGGTCAGGGCATTAGAGTGTTTGCTATCATTAGGCCTGCCTTCTTTTCAGAACTGTGTTGGTACCATCCACTTCTTACGCTTAATTAACAATCTGTTTGACATTTTTAATAGTAGGAACTTTTATGGAAAGGGATTCAAAGGACCTCTATTACCTGAAACTTTTAATAAAATCAACCATGTGTTAACTGAAGCCAAGACTATTTTTGTTACATTATCTGACACTAGCAATAATCAAATCCTTAAAGGTAAGCGAAAACTGGGATTCCTGGGATTTTTGCTTAATGGCGAGAGCTTAAAATGGCTCTACCAAAATTATGTTTTCCCCAAAGTCATGCCTTTCCCCTATCTCCTGATGTACAAATTCAGTCAGGATCATCTGGAATTATTTCTAAAGATGCTCAGACAGGTATCAGTAACCACTTCTAACCCTACCTGCATGGCATTCCAGAAAGCTTACCATAATTTGGAGACCAGACACAGATTACAAGATGAGGTCTTTCTAAGTGAAATAAGCAGCCTTGACATTTCAATTGCTCGAAGGACAGACCTGGCCCTCGGGACAGTTCAGCGTGAGTATGGTGTCAGCGTTATAGAGAGTCTTTTTTACAAAGAGGATATTTGCCCAGACTGGTCTGACTGTTTGCTAAGTGAGGCGTTACTAGACCTGTCAGTTCGTAGGCGAAACCTCACCTCTTGCGCTGGTTATATTGCCAATAAGTTATCAGCTCTTTTAACATGCGAGGACTGCCTCAGTGCGCTGTATGCATCGGATCTCAAAGCCTCTAAGATTGGATCCCTGTTATGTGTTAAAAAGGAGAATGGTGTGCATTTCCCTTCTGAAAGTTTGTGCCGAGTCATAAATACTTGTGAGCGAGTTGTGAGAACCCATTCAAAACCGACAGTTCATGAACCACTGCTTCCCAAACAGAGGGAATGTTACCTTCAACAGAAAATATTATATGAGCTTTCTGGGCATATTTATCTTTTTGTAGAGTTAGATGAGCATCTCTTTGATGGAGAAGTATATGCCATCAATCACTTTGTAAAGCTACTAAAGAATATCATAATCTGTTTCTTAAAGATCAGAGCTAAAGATATAACTCAGTACTCCTTAAAACACCACTCAGAAAGAATTGAGTTGAAAACTTTGTCAAGGAAACACTGGTCATCTTCACAGAATTACAGATGTTCAAATTTTGCCAATACCAATAAATTCAGACATTTGCTAAGGAACAATAGATACCCATTCAAATGAAGGACCTAAAATATATTAACATTTTTATTAAAAATAATTGGCCAACATTTATTTTAAAGGTCAGCTGACAATATTTTACAAATTCTGCACAGTGGACAAGTTTGTCTTAGGAATTTCTATTATGCACGTTGTCAAATCTGCATGGAATTTGGTAGGGCTTGCAAGCATTTCAGAGTTACCTAAAAAGTAAAAAGCGAGAAGTCAGTAAGAACAGACTAGCCAACAGGTGCTGTGTTTGAATTTACCACTATCCAACTGAGTAATTCAACTGGATATATTTTAAAAACAAGTGAGAATGGCAGAAACGAGCACAATATCGTACAACAATTATCCTCCAATAAAAGTTTTAAAAAGTGAGAATAATGACAAAGGAGTTACTAAAACATTGACTCCTTTTATAAAGACTACATTCCCAGAAAGAGATTTGTTCTACAACTCTTAAGAATAACACTTAAAAAAAAAGGACTGTTACCAGAATACCTATCAAACTGTGAATATAGTTTACTTACACATGAAATTAACCCAAGTTAAATACCAAACACTACAAATAGCCTTTTGCTGGGGTACCTTTAAATAGAAATAATTAAACTCTATTAGGTAGAAGGTAAACACACACGAGCCATGAAATGGACGATTCCTTGTGCTACAACCAAGCTCGGAAATGTCTGGGGAGTATGCAGGTGATGTAATTTTCACAGCCCATTTGTCTGGACTTCATACTACTACTTTGAATAATAGAGTGGGTACTTGACTCCTATTGGAGGAGCACAGTGCTCAGAGAATGAAAAGAAGCCTTTAACTTCTTCTGAAGAGGATAATAATGAAACATTTTCAGTCTGGAATAATGTTGCTTCATATCATGTGATAAATCAGTTGGGGAAAAAATGGTCAGTTGGGGGAGTATGAAAAAGTTTGTCTTAATCACATAATGAGATTTTTCAGAAATTTGGGAGTAAAATAATCTGAAGATGAAAACATACTAAGAACAATTTTCTCCGTTCTCTCATATCCAGATCTGAAAAGATAAAATAGGATAACATATAGTTATATGTACTTTCAGAAATGGGGGTATTTAAATGGAAAAAAAAATGAACAAACACATTATTCACCTGTGTATGTAAAATATCTATTAAGTTAATGTTCATAGACTAGTTAATATGAAGACAAATTTGTAAAAGATTAAGGACAGGTAAAACTTCAGTTTTATTAATTGAAATTCCCCATAAATAGTATATTTTGATATATTTCTGCGGGGTCTACCTCAAACAAAGACTTCAGTTTTGAACTGTAACCAGAATTGTCCTGTATTGCATTTTATAAGGAGATATTACTAAGAAGTCTGAATACTGTGGGTTTTGTTTTGTTTGCAGTAGAGTGAGTTTAGATGCACCAGGATAAATCTTACTTAAAGGAAGCCTGTTTATGTCACCACCTTTAACTTATTGCTTATATAAAGTCAAGTTTTGTACTTATTTTTACTTAAAACTAGGTTCATATCTATAGCGTCTTATGTTCTCGCTGTTACATCTGACCCATGTCATGTGTAATTTATTAGTGTTTTGCATTTATTTAAGTGCTGGGTATAAACTGGACAAACCCTGAAGACAATAATTTTTCCATCACTGCCATTAGCACAGTTAATTGTTCTTGCCTTAGTGCAGCGTTCCAAGTCTGATGTCAAGATTTACTTGATATGATAGACTACTTCACAGTGAACTTTCTGTTCATACCTGATTAGGGTAATTAATAGTTTACAGTTTCTACTCAGCACCCTTGTTCTTTCTCTTCTTCAGAGAAAACAAATATTCAGAAATGTATCCTTCCTACTTTCAACAAATAGTGCTGGAATAACTGGTTATACACATGCAAAATGTTAACTCTAAATGGAGCAAAGACACAAATGTAAAACAACTCTTAGATTAAAATAGTGGAGACTTGGATTCGGCGAAAGCTTCTTAGGACACCAAAAGTACAAGCAAAAACTTCATCAAAACGGAAGACTTTGTGCTTTAAAGGACACCCATCAAGAAAGTAAAAGACAGGCTATAGAAACATTTTCCAAATCATGTGTCTGGTAAAGGACTTGTATCTGAGTATACAAATAACTCAATAATAAAGGATAAAACAACCCAATTTTCTAAATGGGTAAAGAATACGAAGTTATTCTTCAAAGGATATATACATGAATATGTGCTCAACATCATTAGCCTTTTGGGAAATGCAAATCAAATCCACAATGAGATATCACTTCACACCCACTAGGATGGCTTTAATAAAAAAGGTAATAGCCATTGGCAAGAATGTGGAGAAACTGGAACCTTCATACACTGTTGGTAGGAATGCACCTACTTTGGAAAACAGCCTAGCAGCTCTTCAGAAGGTTAAGCATAGAATTGCCAAATGACCCAGCAATTCTACCAACGGGCATATATATACCCAAGAGAAATGTACAAATTTCACAGCAGCATTAAAATAGCTAAAAAGTGAAAAAGTCCAAATGTCCAACTCATGAGTGGATACATAAAAAATGTGTTGTATTCATACAGTGGGTCACATGGTGTATGTTTTACATTGTAACAAACTATCTTTTGCTGTGATGTACCATGTAGTACATTAACCAGAAATATATGAAAAGTTCTAGTTCCTCTACTTCCTCCCCAACACTTGCTATTGTCAGGGTTCTGTTTTGAATTAGCCGTTCTAATGGGTGTGACATGTTTCATTGTGGCTTTCATTTCTTTTTCGAATGACTGAACATCTTTCTAATGATGCTGAACATCTTTTCACAGGCTTATCTGCCAGTCACTGTCATCTTTGGTGAAATGTCTTTTGCCTCTATTTTAAGGAACATTGATTGTTTTCTTATCGAAAACAGTTAAGAAATAAAAACTAACAGTAAGTTAGTTAAATATTCTGGATAAAAGTACATTATTAGATGTATCTTGCAAATATCTTCTCCCGGTCTGTGGCTTTTAAAATTTGATTGAGGTAAAGTTGATGTACAGTTTAAGTTGCAAGTGTACAACATAGTGAGTGGTTCACAATTTTTTAAGGTTAGGATGTGGCTTTTACTTTTTTAGTGTTTTGAAGAACAGACATTAATTTTAGTTAAGTGTAATTTATTGATTTTTCTAGGGATCATACTTCTTAGTTTCTTATCTAAGAAATCTTTGTCTAAACCAGTCACAGATTTTTCTTCCTGTTTTCTTGTAGATATTTTCCAGTTTTAGGTTTTGCATTTAGGTTATGATCCATTTTCAGTTGACTTTCGTGTGTGGCAGTTCATATTTTTACATACCAATGGTATCCCAGCACCATTTGTTAAAAGGACTGTTCTTTTTCCAGTAAATTACCTTTGATCCCTTGTCAAAAATTGACCACATAAATATGAATCTATTTCTGGGCTCTGTATTCTGTTGCCTTGATCCATGGGTCTTTCATCAATACCACATTACCTTGATGAGCCTTATATAATTCTTGAAGTCAGGCAGGAGTCTTCCAACTTTGTTCTTTTATAAAAAATGTTTGGCTATTCTAGTTGTACCTTTCCATGTAAATTTTATAATCAGCTTGTTTTTACAAAAATTCCTTATGGGATTCTGACTGGAGTTATGTTGAATCTATAGGCTGAGGAGAGATGGTATCTTAATATTGACTTCCAAACCATGAAAATTACATAGATCTTCAATTTTTTTAATTAATGTTTTTGCTTCACATACAGATCTTGTACATGTTTTTGTTATGTTTCATGTTTTGTCGTGCTGCTATAAATGGTAATTTTAGAATTTCAGTTTCTAAATGTTCATTGCTACTATGTAGAAATATACTTTTGCATACTAATATGGCTAAATGCACTTGTTAATCCTAGTACCTTTTTGTTAAGATCCTTTGACTTTTCTCATATAGGCAATCACATCACACCATCCACAAATAGACACTCATATTTATTCATTCCCAATCTATGGCCATTTTGTAAAAAAAAAAAAAGGAAATCTTATTGTACAGTGGCCTCAAACACAACACTGGACAGGAGTGTTTTGTTCCCAATCTTAGGGGGAAACAGTCTTCACCATTCAGGTGATGTTAGTTGTAGGCTTTTTGGTTGAGGATCCTTTCTATTCCTAAATTGTGGAAGATTTTTTTTTTAAACCATAAATGGGTTGGAACTTTCTCAGATGATTTTTCTGCACGTTTCTGGGGGAGAATTTTTGAGGTCTAATTGACATACCATAGTATTCACCCTTTTAAAGCATGTAATCTAGTAGTAGTTGGTATAGTCAAAAGGTGGTTTTCTGCAGTTTTTGAGATGTTTTTCTTTTCTACGCTGACACACTGAACTACAATGATTTCTTTGAATGTTGGGTCAACCTTTTATTTCTGGGGTAAACCCAACCTGTTTACGATGTATTCTTTTTATTTACTGTCAGGTTTTTTTGTTGTTCAGTCGCTAAGTCGTGTCCAACCCATGGACTGCAGCACGCCAGGCTTCCCTGTCCTTCACCATCTCTTGGAGCTTGTTCAAACTCATGTCCATTGAGGCGGTGATGCCATCCGAGCATCTTGTCTTCTGTCAGCCCCTCTCCTGCCTTGGGTCTTTCCCAGCAACAAGGTCTTTTCTAATGAGTCGGCTTTGCACCAGGGGGCCAAAGTACTGGAGCTTCAACTTCAGTTGTTCCAATGAGTATTCAGGGTTGCTTTCCTTTGGGATGGACTGGTTTGATCCCTTGCTGTCCAAAGGACTCTCAAGAGTTTTCTCCGGCACCACAGTTCGAAAGTATCAATTTTTCGGCGTTCAGCCTTCTTCATGGTCCAACTCTCACATCTGTACATGACTACTGGAAAAGCCATGGCTTTGACTATACAGACCTTTGTTGGCAAAGTGATGTCTGCTTTCGAATGCTCTGTCTAGGTTTGTCATAGCTTTTCTTCTGAGGAGCAAGTGTCTTTTAAATTCATGGTTGCAGTCACCGTCTGCAATGATTTTGAAGCCCAAGAAAATAAAATCTGTCACTGTTTGACTAAATTACAGTTACATTAAAGTCTGGCCTTATAATAAATATTACCCTGAATATACTTGTTGTTATTGAATAAACTAAAAATGCCTTAAACGCAAAATAAAGTTTTAATTAAAACCTTTAAAACTTAGTATTTTATAAAATTATTTGGATTTAAAAAGTTCACATTTGGTCTATAGATAAGGGAAAAAATGTGCATTAAAGAAGCCCTAACAAGAAAAAAAAAACATCCTAAGTATTAACATAATGAAAAGTAACTACAATAATAAAGGCTTCTTAGCTGATTGACTTCCCTCTCCTTTGAGCTGCTGCTCCAGAATTCCTATATAAAATATTAATACTTAGGATGCAGTATGATCACAGGGCTGGAGGTCCTGGTTTGAAGCTGCATCTACGTAACAAGTATTCATCATCTTAGTTATTTGTGTTATAAAACAATAAAAATAGAAAATTTTTCTAAAGGTATTTTTATTTACATAAGACTGAGAAAATGTCAGTTGTCCATATCAGAAAATGGGGAGGCTAAAGCAGTTGTCTATCCCACAATGTCACTGCTCTGCTTGTCTTATTACCTGCAACATTAAGTTTCTGTTTTCCCATACAGTCCAGAGGTAAGACCTACAGTTCCTGAGAAAAGAAAATTAAGAAAGGTGCTCTCCATAAGAACATCAAACATGAAGAGGAAAGAGAATAGATTTTCTACTTAAAAGAACAGTGGAAATAAGATAATTTCATTTCACAGCAATTTATGTTCATGATAATTGGGCAAAATGATAGATTTATTTTTCAGTTGTGCGCCTTCTGAAGTAAGGTTTCTTGCATGTTCAGTAGTTAAAAGTGGTACTATTAAAGAAAAAAATGCAAAACCTTTTTTTTTTACAGAATAGTATAAATGTTTATTTTCTGTATGATTTACTTTGCTGTTCCTGTTTTTACAATATAGAAAAGTGTATTCTTTGAATAGCTCTAGTAAATATAAATTTTATCTTTCTACTTTGGGATGTAAATAGAGCTAAAAAATTATATACCCAACCCTCCCCAAATAGTCTTTTAAAATTGTTGAATTAATGTGGATATTAATCTTGTTCAGCAATTTGATGCAAATGCCTAAATACAAAAAGTTGTTTAGTAAGTACTACACAGGAAGGAAAAGGCTTAATACTTTAGATAGCTTCTTGAAAATCAGAAAAACTAGTAGCATTTGATTGCACCTTCAAATTTTTACAAGCAAAACATTCTCAAGCAATGCCATCATACATAATCTACAATTGTAATCCAAATTTCACAAACATATTATGCACACTGTATATAAATACACATCACAAAGGTGCAATTAGAATTAAACACAGAATATGTACAAAATGAACACAGTTTAGGTGTAGACCAAAAAGGTATTGTAATCTTTTGAAAAATAACTTGATTAGATATTACTTTATCCTCTTA
>SJYQ01003503.1:27331-98754 GCA_006410935.1 Redunca redunca
TTCATTATATAGTACTTGGAAACTATAGGAGAGTAAATCGAAAGAAAAAAATTCAAATTTTTGCCACTCAAAGACAAAAGCCTATTAACATGCTAGTAGGGGTTTTTAATACAGTTTTTCTTATACTTAGTGGTGTTTGGGTTTTTTTTTTTTTTGGCTGTGCTGCGTAGCATGTGGGATCTCTGTTCCTTGACCAGGGATTGAACTCTTGCCTCCTATAATGGAAGCATGAAGTCACTGGACTTCTGGGTAAGTCTCTGTACTTAAGTTTTGATTATAGTGTATAATTTTGTGTTCTTTCACACTTCATAATAACAAACATTTTTCAGAGTTTAAAAATTACTTGTAAATGTTTTAGCATGGCATTATCTTTAATCTCCACATAGATATTAGATTGGGCTCCCCGGTGGCTCAGTGGTAAAGGATCTGCCTGCAGTGCGGGAGAGTAGGTTCAATCCTGGGCTGGGAAGATCCCCTGGAGAAGGGAAAGGCCACCCACTCTAGTATTCTTGCCTGGAGAATCCCATGGACAGAGGAGCCTGGTGGCCTGCCGCCCATGGAATAAGCAGAGTTGGATACGACTGAGTGACTAACAGGCGAGATTAGATTTAATCATCCAAAGGTATACTGGGACCAGAAAGACCCCCTGTGGCACCTCTCATGAAGGGGTCTGCCCATTTCTGCTTCAGTCAGTCCAAGAACTTCTTGCTGATTATATGCCAGTTATAAGCGTTCTCTCAGAGAAGGCGATGGCACCCCACTTCAGTATTCTTGCCTGGAAAATCCCATGGACGGAGGAGCCTGGTGGGCTGCAGTCCATGGGGTTGCAAAGAGTCGGACATGAGTGAGCGACTTCACTTTCACTTTTCACTTTCATGCATTGGAGAAGGAAATGGCAACCCACTCAGTGTTCTTGCCTGGAGAATCCCAGGGATGGGGGAGCCTGGTGGGCTGCCGTCTATGGGGTCGCACAGAGTTGGACCTGATTGAAGCGACTTAGCAGCAGCAGCAGCAGCAACATAAGAGTTCTCTAGAATATCTAAAATATTTTGTACAAAAGCCTTACTTTTATAAGTTTTATAAGTTGGATCTTATTTCAACTTAGGCATTGTAAATAAAATACCATTTGCAAGGCTCATTCCATTTAATAATTCCTCAAATTAACCTCTTACAGACTCAAATACAAATTCAAGTCAGCAGACTGTTGCTTTAAGTGAAAGTGAAGTTGCTCAGTCATGTCCGACTCTTTGCGACCCCATGGACTGTAGCCTACACCAGGCTCCTCAGTCTATGGAATTTTCCAGGCAAGAGTACTAGAATGGGTTGCCATTTCCTTCTCCAGGGGATCTTCCCAACCCAGAGATCGAACCTGGGTCTCCTGCACTGCAGGCAGACGCTTTACCGTTTGAGCCACCAGGGAAGCCCCTCTGTTGCACTGGGCCCTGCCAAACTTTCCTTGACTCCTCACGGCCACATGAAAAGGGTGATGGTAAAGATAAGAAAACTGAGGTGAGGCTCAGAGAGATGAAGTGCCTGTCAAAGTCACAAACCACAAGCGCACCGGTGACTGTAAAACTCAGACTGGCCTGAGTGTAAGGCCCCAGCTTTCCTGCTCCGGAGCTCGGCAGTCTAAGAAAAGAAGGAGCTTCAGTGATACAGAAGGGGCTCCGGTGAGGTGGGCAAAGTGCCAGGGGGGCACGGGAAAGGCAAGAGAAGGTAAGAATGGGAAGAAAGATGAGTAACAACACAACCAGTAAGAGATACAAAAATTTTGTTTTTCTTCGGGGTTTGTCAAATTACATAATTACCTCATCTTAGTAGGAAGAAATCCAATTAATAAGCCCAGTGACCTAAAACTTTACTGTGCATTTTACAACTATATATGACAGTGATTTTCCTGTCACTTTTACATTCCTTCACAAGTAATTAATGGTAGAAAATAGAAAAGTCAGGTTTGCAACAATCAAAAATAGGAGCCCAATTCTGCCCCACAAGAGAAACTTTACCAGAAATGAATACATCAGACTACAGAAAGGTATTAAAATGTCAACTTACTTTCCTCCTCCACTATTCAAAGCTGGTGTTGGCCTGGTCAGCAAGTCCGAGATCTGGGAGGATAACTTGGTCTTCGCTGCCGTCTGCTGCTGCACCCTGACTTCAGCTGCATCTGCCAAGTGCATCAGCGTCTTTCTTTCTGGGCTTTCTTCAAAATTCTTACAGCCAATGCACTTGCATATTGAGGAACACATTATTTTTGCCTAAAAGATTTACAAAAGAAAAGCTTCCAAATCAAAACCAAAAGATAATGAGAACCAACTGTCCAGCACAGGGAACTCTACCCAGTGCTCTGTGGTGACAAGAAGGGGGATACATGTATACGTATTATAGCTCATTCCACTTTGCTGTACTGCAGAAACGAACACAACGTTGTACAGCAACTGAACGCCAATAAAAACAGAAACAAAACAAAAACCACAGGGCATCACTACAGTAGATTCTGTGATCAAGTCAACAGATAACAGAGTTAGCTGGTCAACTGACAGAAGATAAAATGGAAACATCTCTTGCTAGCAACACCCAACAGGCCAGCTCTGCATGTAGACAGGTCCAGTATTGTTGGCCATTCTGAGAGTGGCTATACTATGCTTGGTTGAGGCCTTCCATACCAATTTTCTCCTCACTATATACATTTTCCTCCTGATATGAATAACGTATATTCGTTCTAAAAAATATGAGTGATACAATATTAAAAAATAAAGGTCATCCATAATCCAGCCACCTCAATCAAATCACCATGAACACGTTGGTGACCTCCCACTTAAGCAAACACACACACACAGGATCACACTAAAGGGATTTCACAGATACTATTTTTATTATGAATACCTCTCCCACCCTACATTTCCCTCTGGATACCCCAAACCCTTCAGTAGTTCAGTAACCTTATCCAGCAACTACACATTCCTCCTTACCTACTTCTATGCTCACAAGGCAAACCTCCTAACACAATTTCGTTTTCTACAAAGTTCTTCAACAGAGCACTAGTGGCATTTGGGGCAGGAAAAGACTACACTCAGGACTGCACCCTGGAATGCAGGCTATTTTGTTATCCACATATTTTTCCAAAAAATTTCTGGGGGAGAAACTGTGTAGTAATACCTCTCACAAGAACCACTACTACAGAGTTTTCAATCCACTTTAATGTTATTTTTATTGAAAATCCATAAACTGGTACTATGGTTTACATACTTCCAGGTACAAGAAGTTATGAGCTGATAAAGCTGCCAATGAGACCCCAAACTATAATGACAAAATGAAGATATTGTTCCTCCGAAGTCCTGCTTGGGAAGCCAGAAGGCAGGTCTTCCTCAAATTAAGGCTGACTTTTCCAACTGTAGTATTTTACAACTGCAAAAGCCAAGTAATTTCCCAATTTACAAATAAACTTTTTTTTTTTGGCTGTGCTGTGAGGCATGCGGGATCCTAGTTCCCTGATCAGGGATCGAACTTGGGTCCCCTGCAGTGGAAGCACGGAGTCTTAACCACTGGATCGCCAGGTTAAGTCCCACAGTAAATTTCTTTGTATGCCCTTTCTAAAGTTATTTTCAAAAGATGGTTAGATCATTTTTCCCAAGCCATCTCACCTCATAGCATTCACAGTAGTTCTTAAGACATCCTGATCGTTTGCAATTACATCCTTTGCTGTGACGTCGATCAGATTCTCCCTCCTTCCCTTTCCCTATCTTAGGCTTAAAAGCTTCTGGATTTCTGTCAAGGCATGCCTGTCAAAACAGATCAAATATCAAGCCATGTTAAATCACGGTAGATTAAACTTCAACTCTGCAAAGGGAATTAACTTTCTCTGTAAAATACTTGAGCTCAACAAAAAACAGGTGAAACGGGGAACTTGTCAGATAAAAGAAATAAAAAATAATCACCTTTATTGCTTTTTGCCTTTCATTTTCGTGTTCCAAGTTATTATAACAATTAGTACAATTGCAGTTGTTGCAAAATTCACCATTTGCAAAGCAATCACAATATCTGGAATATAAAAATCAGTGTAAATCACATAAAAAAGTCATTGTTTAAAGAAACACAAAGCTAGAAATTATCTTATTTAGTAGCATTATACATGCAGTAAAGCATTTTAGAAATGTACTCTAAGCCACTTACTTACAGAGTTGACAACATACACTGACTGTCAACTACAAGATTACAAGATAGGGCTCAAAGGTAAAGCCCCTAACCTCTAGAATTTAGGTTTATAAACTTAGTTCCAGTAGTAACCGCTGTCAACACAAGAGCTATGTGACTTTATGCACTCAAAATAAGTTATCTCAAAATCACAAAAAGGAAAAACATGGGATATATTCTATCAGTGTAACCTGCTCACTTGAACTATTTATTGTCATGTTTCTTTGGATTCTAAACCCCCATAAGACTATTGCTTTTTATATAACTGTTTCATGTCAAATCTCTTAGTTCAGTCCTAACAAGCAAATTAATCAGCAATTTAAAAGACTACAAGAGTACCATCTCAGGAGACCAAACACAAAGTTGAAACTTATTAGTAAGGACAGAGACCACGTCTGTCTCATGCTGCTGTACCTCCCCTGTGGCAGAGACCCTAAAACTGCTTCTTTCTTCCAACTGAGAGTGTTTGTACACTACCATATGTGCTCCAGCAGTCACTTGTCTGTTTACTTAGGACTTATGAAATCGGTCTGTTGAGAATTTTGTTAGCTCCATTTATTTTTTAAAGCATTTTCAGTTATATCAAATGAGGAAACAGTAGCAAAAAGACTTACAATTTCAAACACAGCGATTTTGTACAATTACAGGGCTTTCTGGGCCGACTGGCAGACTCTGATGGGATTATGCTATAGAGACACACACAAAAATACACATTTTAATCAATCGAAGGTAACTGTGTAAAATTAGAAAAGTGTCTAACCTGTAAATTCCTCCTAAAATAAAGTTTTAACAAGTATATCCACCTCTAATAAAAATTTGCTATGTTGTTGCATAGACATTAAATTAAAAATGGAAGTTGTAATATGAAAAGAAAGGTAAAACCAAGATATGGACTAAAACAGAGAAAAGGAAGTTATCAACAGTTTCTAAAGAAAAATCCACAAAAAGTACTCTCTCTTCTAAGAGAACTAAAGTTGAAATCTCCTAAACTCCTGAGATTCAATTATAAAATGTAGTAAGTAGAAAAGGGTGTGTGAGGTTGGAATTCAGAAGGGGAAAGGGAAGATTGGTTCCATGTAACTAACTAAAGCTTCTCAATCAATATTATAAAGACAGCAATTAATGGATTAAAAAAAAAAAAAACCTGCCAAAGCAAGGCTCTAAACAATAATTTAAAAACTGGGTAATATAATTTTTAAGACATATTGAGGAGGAGATAGAGAAAGAGAGAAAACAGACAGAAAGAAAATAACAAAACACCTGCGGCTGAATTGGTGAATGGGAGTAAAAGATAATTTGGGAGTTCTCTAACTTCCTGCAACTTTTCTGTTTGAAGTATTACAAAATAAAAAGTACTGCAGGGGCACACTCACATGGCTTTGAGGGGAGAAAAATCACATACATGTATTTTGAAATATGTATGGATATTTGATGCTGCATTTAACCTGATGCAATAACTTAAAACATATTCAAATAACTCACCCATTGAACGGAAGCCTTGCCTGGGTCTGGATACCAGGTGTTCCGGTAAAGTTAGAGTTGCTTGCTATAGACACATAGGAAGACTGCTGTAGCTACATATAAAGAAAGGTAATTTCAGACCCTGTTTACAAAAATGGACAATATTCCTAAAAATAATGATGGGGAAGAAGCGCAAAATCACCTCTTAAAATAGGAATAACAGAATGGAAAATTTCATACAAAAATACTTACTACCTCATGGAGCTCTTCTAAAGACCCAAAACTAATACCAGAGGTAAAAAAACAATGTGAACATTTTAAAGTACTACAGGGCACAAATGGAAAAAATTCTTTCACAGAGGAATAACTGTAGCAAAATTAGAAAATTCTTGATGAATGTCCTGAAAATACTATAGTAACTTGTATCGGCAAGAAAAATGCAATGTATCTACTTGCAAATAAACTGGGGTCATTTATCACAAGTTATAGAGAATGAGAAGTGATATGCATAATAAGTTTCTATTTCATACTGATTCTAAATATAAGAAAAGAGATGCTAATGATAAAAATACTGAACACTATAATTTTTTCAACCAGTAGCCAGATATTATACTCTAAAGTATATTTCTTTAAAGTACACAGAAAAATTTGCCCCTCTCTCTCTTATAATCTGAATACATCAAAACTGAACAACAGCTTAGAAAAGTGAAAGTGTTAATTGCTCTGTTATGTCTGACTCTCTGCGACCCTATGGACTGTAGCCCACCAGGTTCCTCCGTCCATGGAATTCTCCAGGCAAGAATACTGGACTGGGTTGCCACCCACTTCTCCAGAGGATCTTCCTAACCCAGGGACAGAACCTGAGTCTCCTCAACTGCAGGCAGATTCTTTACCTTCTGAGATACCAGGGATTGATTCTTAACATGAAAAGGAAAACTTCTATCTGCTTCCTAGAAAGCAGCACTCCTAATGAAAGCCAGCCAACTAGACAATGTGGCTCTGATGCCAAAGATGACCAGATGCCATCTACAGCTGTCATCTAAAGATGACCAGGTCCGGACAGACCACTACCAGATACGTCACCTGGAAACACATCTCACGGTCTACTTTCTAAGAAAAGTCAGTGGCATCTTATTCATTACAGTCACAGCCCTTTCTAAACTCACTGGGACGGCTCATCTTGACCCAACCTACTTGCTCTTCTACCTACATGATTTCGCCCTCCCACCAAACTGTTCTCAGCTCCAAACTGTCTGACTTGTATACCTGACTTGCATTGTACATATCTAAATGCTAAAGATATATAAAAATAAACTTGGAAGTTTTTATTAACATGTCAAGATTTTGGGAAGAGTCTTCAACACTGAGTTACATGTTTTTGAGTAGTTTTAGAATGTGACAATGCTAGATTATCTTAGACCTGATTAACCTTTCCAAGGAGACTTCCCAGGTGGCACAGGGGTAAAGAACCTGCCTGCCAATGCAGGAGATGTGGGTTCAATCCTTGGATCGAGAAGATCCCCTGGAGTAGGAAATGACAACCCACTCTGGTATTCTCACCTGGAGAATCCCATGGACAGGGAAGCCTGGAGGGCTACAGTCCATGGGGTAGCAAAGAGTCGACTGGGCACACACGCGCACACACATAAGCTTTTTGAAATGCAGTGACTGGATTTTCTGCCCATACCTGAGTCACATACTGAGCAGGAAGTACTGCGTAGCCCACATTCCCTGTTCCCGGGGCTGGCGCCAGCACAGTGCCTGGTGGCAGGTTTGTGAGGTTTGGCTGGATTTGTGGCAGTGGGGTGGCAGGCATGATGAGCCGCTGCTGTGGCTGGCTGGTGGTGACTATCTGAGAAGTTGGATTGATCGGTTTTGGAACAACCTACAAAGAAAGGCAGTGTATCAGGGACTACAAAAAGAAATTTCATAGCTTCTCAACTCAGTTGAAATCTCTTAGTGGGATGAGATGGGAGAATGGCATTGAAACATGTAAAAAACAAATAAATAAATAAATAAATCTCTTAGACTTAGGGGATTAAAAGGTCCAAACCATTATACAGAAATAAGCTACAAGGGTATATTGTACAACACAGGGAATATACCCAACATTTTATAGTAATTAGAAATGGAGTATACTATTACAAACTGTGAATCACTATACTGTACACCTATAACATATAATATTGTATATCAACTCTGCTTTAATAAAAATACATAAATAAATCTTTTTTTAACTTTCAATTCTAGAGGTAAACTTCTGTTTGGCAGAGTCTGAGAGAAGCGGCGTGACACTCACTTGTTTGACCGTCTGTGCTGAGACAAGTGGGACGGACATCCGCACTGGGGTGGTGTTAACAACAACTGGTTTAGCTTTGTAAAAAAGGAGGGAGGAAAAGGACAGTTTATTTACAGAAAATAGTTGTTTAAAACATTTAAGATACTTAGTTCCTTCAGAATATCCTCACGAAAAAGCTTAAGTAATTCCACTGGTTTCCTATTTGGAAGAATCTTTAACCAAGAGTTATTTTCAAAATTCTTTAACCCATGTACCGGGGAACTTATATCTAAGGTAGCTCTAGTCTGCCTGCTTTATGAGGGATTGTCTGTCATTTAAGATATTCTCCTGAAAATATTTCAACCTGTATTCAGAGGCTATGTAGATTCACTCCTAAATCCAGTCAGATGAAATGATGCATAAATTAAAAACTGCCATTCAGGAGTGTGGGTTACCATGCTGTTCTATCTATTTCTACCTCTGTGTTTATATTCAAGCCAGAGAAAATATCATTCTTGTATAATTCATTATTTATAGAGTATTACGAAAAGGCAGCATAGCAAGAAGGTTAATAATATTGTCCCCTTAATTCAACTACACTTCAATAAAAAAATAAATTTAAAAAAATGAACATAGTCTCTTAAGTCATATGTCAAGACTGGGGGGTTCAAACCCCAATCCTGCTGCTTTCTCACTACTTAAGTTCTCTTTCCTGTATCCTCGCCTGCAGTGGTAAAAGGATTAAATATGTTAATTTATGAAAATTTATTAGAACAATGCTCAACAAACAGCAAGTGCTCAATACATGTTAGTAGCCATTATTGTTACTGGTGTTGTTACAACCCTTACTGCTACACAAATATCATTGTGGACAGTGTTCCAGGGAAACTACAGTACAAGACACTTGCTCAGAGAGATTATTACATTCAAGCAGAGCAGATTAGACAAGTACTCAAATAAAATAAAAATTAATTTAAAAAAAAGAGACAGCACCATGGGAGTCCAGAGGAGACGGAACATACATCTGCCTGGCAGGGGATGGGAACGGGAGAAGCTGCATCCTATGGAGGACAGAGCCTGAGATGGGTCCTGACCGATGGCCAGGCTGCAGAGCGGGCAAGGAGACTGGAAGACAGAGCCTGAGGTGGGTCCTGACTGATGGCCAGGCTGCAGGGCGGGCACGCAGACTGCAGGACAGAGCCTGAGATGGGTCCTGACCGACGGCCAGGCTGCAGGGCGGGCACGCAGACTGCAGGACGGAGCCTGAGATGGGTCCTGACCGACAGCCAGGCTGCAGGGCGGGCATGCAGACCGGAGGACGGAGCCTGAGATGGGTCCTGACCGATGGCCAGGCTGCAGGGCGGGCATGCAGACCAGAGGACGGAGCCTGAGATGGGTCCTGACTGACGGCCAGGCTGCAGGGCAGGCACGCAGACTGGAAGACAGAGCCTGAGATGGTCCTGACCGACGGCCAGGCTGCAGGGTGGGCACGCAGACTGGAGGAGGGAGGTCGCCGCAGAGGCAGAGCCTGACAAGTGGGGGGCCTGACGCTGGGAAGCTTCTCTTCACAAACTGCTTGGAGACAGACAAGTCTGGCTGGGACTAGGGGTTAAAAGTAGGCTGCTGCTGCTAAGTTGCTTCAGTCGTGTCCGACTCTGTGCAACCCCAGAGATGGCAGCCCACCAGGCTCCCCCCGTCTCTGGGATTCTCCAGGCAAGAACACTGGAGTGGGTTGCCATTTCCTTCTCCAAAAAGTAGGCTAGTGCTGGCAAAGAAAAAAAAAAAAGAAGGCTGACTCTGGCTGTTTTGTTGAAGGTTTTGAATGTCAGGGCACAGATCTATATACTTCATCTGTATTTTTAATTCAGCAGGTGATCAGAAGTCTCTGAGCATTGTGACGTAAAGAAACATTACTGGAAGAGCACCAAGGGAAGCTGTTCTCGGCAGCAGCACGTAAAACCCAACAGAGCTGTGAGAAGCAGAGGAAGTTAGAAGGGTACAGAGCCTGAGAGCCTGGCCTGGGTGACGGCACTGGGAACAGAAAGGAGGGAAGAGCTGAGAAGTCAGGGTGGCAGGGAAAGGAGGGAGAGAGACGTAAGCACAAGGGAAGAAGAGTCAGCCATCCTGGAACCCTCAAGTGAAAGGGAAAATGGTGGCCATTAGCGCAAAACATTCAAGGATGCGCTGATCGGAAGGGAAGATGAAAGCCGACATGGAGAAATGGCGTGAGACGATGAAATGCAGGAGGCAGGCCGCACTAGACATGTATGTTTGGGTCAAAAGGCGCACAAGTTCCAGTCAAGCCTGCTGCCACTCCCACAGTCTCCAGGAGGGATCTGAGAAGACAGAGAGGACACCCTTCAGGTCTCATTTACACCAAAGGCCTAGAGCCTGCGATGAGAGAGAGGCTGAGATAATAAGCTGCTGTGGACACTGAGACAAACTGTTCTGAACAGCAAAGAACAGACTTCCTTGAACAGAAAGGCTGTTAACAGTGTTAAGAGGGTTTTCTTTGTTTTTGTTTTTTTCTTTTTGGTCAGGATGGGAGGCTTGATGGCTGAAGACAAAAAGTTGAGAGCCCTGGAAGAACATGAGACAGAGTACTCTGATCTGAAAGGGCGCAGGCCTCTGCAGCAAGATAACAAACTAGGGAAGAGGGGGGAGGTGGAAGAGGGGGGAGGTGGAAGAGGGAGAGACCTCCAGAAAGAGCACATGGTCAGTGCGGGGCCTGCGCTGTCTCTCAGTATACTAAACATCACTAAGCTGTCCTGTGTTTGACGTAAGAGTCAATCCTATGGTAGACCTGAACTGCATCTGGACCAAGTTGCTATACGGAAAAAGCGAATGACCGTGAATTACAGGAGCAGTGACGTCTGACACCCGAGTTGAAACTGTTTCCTATTCTGATTTGATTTTAATACAGGTTAGACTGGTCTCAGCGATACTATGAAGAATTAAAAGATGAATTAAAAAGAAATTAAAAGCCTGAATTCATGCCGGGGACACTGAAGAGGGAGCTCTCTACACCACCTGTTCCTTGAAAAGGTGATGCTGGTCACTGCTCCATGAGTGTGCCAGCAGTAATTTAGAGGCAAGTGCACAGAAATGCAGGGACTTTCCTGGTGGGCTGTGAGATGACGGGGAAGGGGTGTGCCTCTTGCCCTTGTTCACCTCCCACGGGAGACTTGAGTGGATCTCATTTGGATTAGGACAGCAGGAGTGTCCCCACGTGTGTGCACACACATGCCTGCACACACTAGCACGCACACATGTACACACACAGAGCTAGAAAACTTGGGATCTCTAGGATTACATTAGCTTGGCATCTGCATGCTGGGTTTTCACTGAAATCTGGAGAATGAGTAAAACAGAAAACACGGTGGCCAAAAAAACAGAACATAAAATATACATGGTGGGGCGTGGTCATGTTGATGTTACATGTCTTAGGCAACAGTCTAGATCTGTCCTTCTCAACATTTGAGCACGGTCCCACATCATCCCTACTGCAGCTTTCATAGAAGTTGGCATAATCTTTAAGGTTTTGGTCTTCAATAGGAATTCTGAACAATCCTTTTAGAATAATCTCCTTCAAAACTTCAGAAACCATACCTGCTTTGAGGGCTTTTAGTTTCTTAAATTGATTTCCTCCCTCACCAATACTGTAGATTATATTCTAAAGAGGTTAATTAAGCAAGCAATCTTCTGGGTCCTTCTATTGTGCTATCTGCCATCCAGCCAGCAATTAACATGGCAGAACCTTTAACTACTGGTGTCTGTATGGCTTTGATGGGAAAATGGACAAGATAAGCCCAGTTCCCTTTGGCTTTTAAGTAAAGGGAATCGAGCCTTTAGAAAGATTTTAGCATGTTTCATGAACTAGAGTGCCTATTTAGTATATCTCTAATGAAAATACAGGTATTAATTCATTATTCCTATGAAATAATATCTTTTACATACACCCAGATCTTCCATGGGACAGGAGAGAAAGACAAAAAGAGGAAAACTGGGTGAATAGAAGGGAAATGGTATATGTATGCAAGTAGCGGGGGAAAAGGGAATAGATAGATGTGAAGGAGATGCGGGGAGGGGACAGAGAGAGAGACTGAAGGAAAGCAAAAAAGGAAGCCGTGGGGAAGCAGGAGGGGGTGAGGAACCGCAAGGAGGCAAAGAGAACAGAGAAGCAGAGGGAAGCAGAGAGACAGATGTATGGTGGGGAAAGAAGGAACCAGTAAACACACCAGAATTATGAAACACCCAACCCATTCCTCTACTCTTCCTAGATCTTCAGCTTCCTCTTCTGCTCACACCAAAGACTTATTCTCGATGATGAGTCAGTGTTAAGTCACACTGGAAGTGGATGCTCAGCATATTTGCGTACATACAAACACACAACATAAAACATAACCAACTGTATCTAGTGACTGCTTTGTATCGTTATATCTAAGAAAACTGTAGCACTGAGCAGCACTTCCTAAGTAATGAGAATATAAACGTGACTCCCTTAGTCCCAGTACATGCAAATGTCACTTTTCCTCTCATTAAGAACACTATAATAATAAAAGACTCTCTTTCATAATCAGTTTAAAGAGAGAACAGAAAACATAATTACTCGAGGTGTCTAATTTTAATAGTATACACACCGAAATACTATTTCCCTAATGCATCTTCCGTTTTCTCCCATCAGTAATTTATAAAACAACTTTTTTCTTCCACTTTCCCTTAGACTTAGATGAATGAGCTATTAGCAATGGACAGCTCTAACCCTCTGATCCCTTAATAAAAATGAAGGAGCAAACAAATGATCTTTAATCCGTCTAGCTACATCCAATAAACAACAGATCATTCACCTGCCATTTGACACTGATGGAATATGCAGTGATCTTCCAAGGAAAAAAATTAGATCCTCGATATAAGCTGTCCTGATCCTTTCAGTTTCCATTTTTTAACAAGTAGATAAATATGGATAAAGGTTATATGTGTGAACTTGTGTATGTACATCAGGCAGCTGGAAGGATTAAGTATAAACAGAAGTAGGACTACTAACAGGAATACTTGCCAGGAAAAATACAATTGAGCAAAATGACATTTTAACTGATTTTCATTATCAATTATACATTCAAAGTACATAAACGATGAAGTACATACTAATCATTTATACCTTGCCTACTGGTCATTTCAACTGACCCCAAACCCTGTGTAATTTAGACAGCTCTGTAGTTTAGAAAAAAAGATTATAAATAATTTGGTTCCCTTTAACTCAATCCCACTGGCATAATGGTAGGCTTTTAAATCAGCAATCAAATGGCTACCCACAAAGTGATAAATAATCGTCTGGTATTACAGCACACTATGTATCAGTTTCTAGCAGAACAAAATACTATAGTTATATACAACTGGGATATATTCTGTTTCACTGCCTTCTGTAACAGCTGCTGATTCAACTCTCAGCTGAAATGCCTGCTTAATCAGGATTTCAGCAAGAAAAGGATCGCTTCCTATGATAAGGTTTAAAACATTCATTACTGGTTTTTAAAAAAAACGGTTACCAACCTTGCTGGAGAGGCTGAGTGTTTGTACTGGGATTCTGACTAACTGGCTGGGTTGAGCTACTGGCTGTTGTGGCAGTAACAAGTCGGACATAATGAAACTTGCTTCCAGGCACTTGAATCTGCTGGACATTGGGAGCAGTTGCCAGAGGAATAATTGTCTTAAACTGTGATGTGCTCACGCCTCCAACAGTGATGGTCTGCACAGTTGATTTCACTGCCTATTAAACAATACAACATGGCTATCATTAATCTGGGATTTCACTTTCCTACTCCTTGGCACTTATGACAATTGCTTAGTAAAAGAGTATGTTCCTGAATTTCATCAACAGCTGTTGAAAGGAATGACCTGTTCAAAGAGAAATGAATAGTAATGAAAACACCAGTGTAACCAAAATCAGTGAGATCTACCTTCCATCTCTAGTAGTTAACTTCCTTGACAGTCCAGGTCAGATGACTTGCTATGAAGAAACTACTGCGTAAATTACAAACACTCACACAGTTTTGTTAATATCAGGTAAAATTGTAAGAAAAAGATTATTTCAAAACTTACAGAATTAAGCCTCATTTTCAACACAGAGGAAAAAAGGACACAGATATTTGGTTTTATTGCTACCCACCAAATTAACTATGGCAAATTTCATATTCAAATGTCCTAAAGGAGAAAGAAATCAAAAGAAAAGCCTTCATTAAATCTAGCCAATTCTGGAAGGCATATATATATATATGTAGTATCCCACAGATACAACTGTACCCACTAGCCTATGGGCAGAAGGCCAAACTCAGTCCAAAATTACAACTATATTTTGGTTGGTCTAGGGAAACTAATTTTAGATGATTCAGATCTAAGTCAATATAATCATTTAAAATCCTTCCCTTCAGTCCAACAAAAAAGCAATGTGACTCTCCAAAAAGCTAAATGAAACATCAAAGGCAGAAAAGAACAAAAGTCTTTTAAGATTCTCCAGTTAATGTTTAACCAATGTACAACAGGCTGTCATACAAAGAAAAGGTCGAGACAAAATTCTCTAACTAGTTCTATGGTACTATTTGATAAAGAATTACACCCCCACCTATTCTTCAAACAGCCCTCATGCAAAAAGACAGGTGACATGAGGGAGGGAGTCCAAATTCATTCTATGGATTAACAATTCATGAGAGAATAATTCTGAAGAATTTGACCATTTTCATAAAAGTACAGGGGAAAAAGGAAGAGTGTCACTTAGTTTGGCAATTCTACAAGTAATAGTCAAAGTACATTACTTCAGCATAAAATAATTCACATATTATCATTAGGCAGAGGCACCACAAAGCAGATTTAAAATAAAGATAAAACAGATTGATGGTTAGTGAGTTAAATGAAAATATAAAGCTTAAAAAAATGTATACATATGGAAGCTACTTAAAAGTCAAGCAACCTATGAGTCAGGTGTATAATGATGCAAGAGACATTATCTTTGGGACATCAACTCTAAATGGAAAAAAAAATATTATTTTAATAAACAAGGTAGGGGAAAGGGGGGGAGGATAGATAAATGAGGGATTTGGGATTAACAAATACATGTTACTCTATATAAAATAAACAACAAAGACCTACTGTATAGCACAGGGGGCAATATTCAATATCTGACAATAACTTATCAGGGAAAATGATCTGAAAAAGAATAGAACCATACATGTATAACTGACTCACTCTGTTGTACACTTGAAACTAACACAACACTCTAAGTGAACTATATTTCTATTAAAATTTATCTTTAATAGAAAAGAAAAATTTTGTTAAAAGAAATAAGGTGCTTCAGATATAATCATTAAATTTACTGGATACTTAATACACAAAGGGCAGTGCTTTTGAAAACTCTAAGATTACTGAATTTGAGTCTAACAATCACATTAGGAGCTAGGCACAGCATGCCACAAGTATGGGGGCTGGTTTAGCTAAGTTTGCACAGTATACTGTGTTTCCAACTATACTTTCAATTTTTTTTTTTCTTTTGGCTCACCACGCAGCTTTCAAGATCTTGGTTCCCTGACCAAGGATCGAACTTGGGCCATGGCAGTGAAAATGCTGAATCCTAACCACTGCACTGCTAGAGAATTCTCTCAACTTCTCTACACTTCAAACTACAGCTCTCACATGCTGTATATAACTGGGTCTCTGAGGATAAAATCAGATCTGAGTATATTTTTTATCAATATACACCTATTTACATCTAACAGGTAAATAACTATGTGGATTTAAATCTACCATTGAACTATTTCCTATCTAAACAACCTGTCCTCTTTTGTCCCTTTTCCTCTCTTTTTTTGCCTGCTTTAGGGTTAAATGTTTTATTATTTATTTCCCCCATGGTAGTTTGTTGTTTATATATGTTATTATTTTTATACAGTATTACCCTAGAGACTATAGTGTTCAATGTTGGAATTAAATCAGTACTTTAAATATCACCCAGACAAGGAAAGAACCACAGAACACTAACATCATTTATTCCTGCCCTATCTTTGTGCTACAAAAATATGTAAATATTTTTAAATTCTCCATTTAAAAATTGAAACTCTGTAAGATATTCATTTAAATATACCCACAAATTTACCCTTTCCATCCTTTCTATACTCTTTCTGTGCTTCCATTTGGGATTGTTTTCCTTCTGCCTAAAGAACTCACTTTAGGATTTCCTTAAGTGCTGGTCTGCTGAGACATTCTCTACCCTTTGTTTCTCAAAAAAATATTTAATCCTTTTTGTTTAATCTGTATCTCTTTTGCTGACAAACTCATCTACTGAATTCTTAATCTCAGTTTTAAGCTTTCAGTTTGAAAATACTCATCTGATCCTTTTTATAGCTTTTAATTTCCTGTTGGAGTTCTTTGTCTTGTTAAATTGTTGTTCAGTCACTAAGTCGTGTCTGACTCTTTGCAACCCCATGGACTGCAGCACACCATGTTTCCCTGTCCTTCACTGTCTCCTGGAGTTTGTTCAAACTCATGTCCATTGAGTCAGTGATGCCATCCCACCATCTCATCCCCTGTTGCCCCCTTCTCCTCCTGCCTTCAGTCTTTCTCAGCATCAGGGTCTTCTCCAGTGAGTCAGTTCTTTGCATCAGGTGGCCAAAGTACTGGAGCTTCAGCTTCAGCGTGTCCTTCCAATGAATGTTCAGGGTTGATTTCCTTTAAGACTGACTGGTTTGATCTCCCTGTTTGTCCAAGGGGCTCTCAAGACTTTTCTCTAGCATCCCAATTTGAGAGCATCAATTCTTCGGAACTCAGCCTTCTCTGTGGTCCAACTCTAACACCCATACATGACAACTGGAAAAACCATAGCTTTTGACTACACAGACCTTTGTTGGCAATGTGATGGCTCTGGTTTTTAATATGCTGTCTAGGTTTGTCATAGCTTTTAAATTCCTGAATATATTAATCTTAGTTATTTAAAAAGCCAATCTGATAATTATACTACATATACCTGTTCTGAATACTTTGGTTTGGTTGCCTGATATATTTAATGATTTTTGACTGAGTACCAGGCATTGTTTATGAAAAATTAAGTAAATAATTTGAGGCTCAGAATATTTTTATTTTCCTCCAGAAAGCATTCAAGTCAGCTTCTGGCAGGCAGTTAAGAGTAGGGGCAGGTTCACTCCTCCCCCAACTAGGACTCCAGGCTTTACCTAGCTTCCTTCTCCTTTTTGGGGCCTGAACCCAAAGTTTTGTCCTTGAGGTCTGTAAGACTGAAGGTCTGTTCAGCTCCTCAACTCTCTGGGACCACTTTCTGCTTTTCTTCTCAGTCTCTCAGCCACACCTCACAAATGCCTAAGGCAAAGGGTCACACTGAACACCAGGCGACTTCTCTAGGCTTCCCTTGACTTCAAGATGGTGACCTATAAGGTCCTGGGTCCCTTGATGGGTCTCCAATGCCTTCAAACAAATTTTACAAATACGTTTTCTTTTTAGTTGTTCTTGGTGGGATTGTTGGTCTTCACAAGCTAGTTTCATACAGTCAGAAACAGAAAAAATCCAGACTGAGTATTAATCTTGGTTTCAACATTTCCTAGGTGAGTGACCTTATGCAAGTAACTTAGCTTCTCTGAGCTGTTTCCTTATTTGAAAATCTTAAAATGGCACCTTTCACATAGGATTGGTATCATAATTAACTGAGCAGTAACTAATCACATATTATTGATATAAAACTAAAAAAATCTGAGCTGCTATTTGTATTATCATTATGCCTGTTATAGATGGAGAAACTGAAGCTCAGATAGATTTAGTTAACGTCCCCAGGTTCACATAGCTAAGAGCAACTGAGTTAGAGTTTGAACCAGAGCCAACTCTGAAGCCCATTTTCTTAAGTAAAACATTGTAATGCCGCCTACTGTAGACATTTGGACTTCCCTGGTGGCTCAGATGGTAAAGAATCCACCTGCAATGCGGGAGACCAGGGTTCAATCTTTGGGTCAGGAAGATCCTCTGGAGAAGGAAATGGCAATCCACTCCAGTATTCTTGCCTGGAGAATCCCATGCACAGAGGAGCCTGGCAGGCTACAGTCCATGCAGATTTTAAGTCAGACATGACTTAGCAACTAAACCACCACCACAGAATACTGAATAGAAGTATAAACAGCATTTTAAAAAACTTTTTAATTTTGAAATAATTTTAGATTTCACAAGAAATTGCAAAACTACTACAAAGTCCCCATATGCACTTTCTCCTCCCCCCAAAAAAACATCTCATATAACCACAGGACATTATCAAAACCAGGAAATTGACATTTGGTATAATACTATCAACTAAACCACAGACCAGACCTTATTCAGATGTCACCAGTTTTTATGCACTTTTTTGTATGTACACTAAAGATTGTATAAATTCATGCAACCTACATCACCATCAAGATACAAAATTTTTCCATCACCACAAAGACTCTATGGCACTCCCCTATATAGTCACAACCCTAATTCTTAGCAACCACTGATTAAACTGTATTTTTTAACACCTAAAATAAACTAAGTAACGTATCAAAGCTACTAATTTTGTAAAAGACAAAAGCATCTGAATACTACACTTAACTGCTTTAAGAATTCACAAGTTGGTATCTTCCTTGGAGAAGCCTGAGAAACTTCATGTGAAGGCATGTCTCTCTGAACATACCACATCAGCAGAAAAAACAGTTCACATACATTCAGTAAAAATCTTCAGTTATTGCTATTCCTTACTGACAACTGGGTTAAAAAGCAAATAATTTATATTCAAACTAGATACGTTTAACATGTATCAGTGGTTGTCCTGAAAAACATGGACTTGATGTTTTTTTATTTGTACTATTTTTGAGCCATTTTTATTTAAATATCAATGTAATAATTATATAGGGATATACTTCTTTATTGTTTTCTAATTAGCAAATACCAGAAGTCCTTGCTTAATTGAAGATTTACCTTAAAGGGGTGGGGGGGAGGAATAATAAAATACTCTTGTTCTATAAATGAAGATTCTTATTTAGTGAAGTTGGAGATAGACAGAAGGCTCAATCAATATCCAAACCCTGAATGTGTGGGGTTCCATATAAATATGTTAGCTTTCTTTTGAGGGGGAGGAGTACACTTTGAAATTTGATTCTGTTTGTAAACACAGCTTAGAAACAAATGTTTGAACATATGAGTTTTGGTTCCAGTTTGTCTCAATCTTGTGCATACTCTGTCAAGCAACCTAATGCTTCTTTATACCTTTGTCTCTATCTGTGCAGGGGAGAACGTTACCACTGAATGAAATTCTTATATGCTTTGGGACACCTGCACAAATCTCGCTGTTTTGAACAGATATTAAGATGCTATTTGTTTAATCAACTGCAAAATCAGAATAATACTTTCCTCAATGCTGGTTGGGTACCACTTACTAAAGTTTGTTCTTTAAACTTGTTGTTCTTTAAACGTAAGCTCTTCAAGATCATTACATGAAACAATCTACCTATATCACATTAATATGAAGCCCTGAGGTAAACAAAGTTAGACAAAGGCCTTTGCTATGGGAATTTACTTAGAGTCTTTAATATGCCAATGAGCATGACAGATCTCCTAGATGGGTATGGTGTATGTTTCCCAAACTTATTTAAAAACTGCCAAGACCAATGTCAAGGAGCATACCACCTCCTATGTTTCCTTCTAGGAGTTTTACACTTTCAGGTCTTACATACAAGTCTTGATCCACTTTGAGTTAAATTTTGTGTGTGGTACAAGAGAGTGGTTCAGTTTCATTCTTTTGCATGTGGCTGTCCAGGTTTTCCAATACCTACCGTATATTCTTGGCTCCTTTCTTACAAATTAATTGATTACAAATTAATTGATCACATACACATGAGTTTATCACTGGGCTCTCTATTGTGTTCCACTGATCAATTTTTCTGTGTTTATACCAATACCACACTGTTTTGACTATTACAGTTTTATAATGTAGTTTGAAATCAGGAATTCATAGGGTTCCATCTTAATACACTTTTTAGAAATTTGTGACAGAATGTTTACAGACCTTATCATCATGGAAAAACTGTTTATATTATCCTATTTCCAAACTTTAGGTTACTAAAATAAACCTACCAATTTGAAAGCTTTAAAATGCTTTAAGCTATAAGAGACAAATGAGAAAATGAGAAAATATAGATATTATAAATATTACATGACTAAAGACAGCGTCAAACCTTGGGATGGATTCTAGAACTTTTGGCACTGATGTACTGACTGGTGAAATATTACGAGAAAGATGTAAGGTGTTCATTTGCCAGTTTTTCATGGATATTAACCTAATTTATGCTTTATTCACACTTACAGTGACAAAGATAAGTAATTTAAATGTGATGTGTTAGAATCTATGGGAGCATTCAAGGAAAGGGTCAAATGACCATATCAGGCAAGTTTAGACAATGTGATTTAGGAGGCAGCAGTCTTATAAAAACCAGAAAGCAGGGAATTCCCTCGTGTTTCAGTGTTTAGGACTCTGTGCTTCCACCCTAGGTATTGCAGCTATTTTTAAATTTTATGCCTCAAAAGACACTGTCAACAGAATAAAATGGTAACTCACAGAAAAGCAGAAATTTGCAAATCATATATCTAATGGGGGGTTGAGATCCAGAATATATAGGGAACTTCTAAAACTCAAACAAATTAATTTAAAAAATGGGCCAAGAATTTGAATATACATTTCTCCAAAGTATCGTCACCTGGTAGCTCAGATGGTAAAGAATCTGCCTGCAGTGCAGGAAACCTGGGTTTGATCCCTGGATCAGGAAGATCCCCTGGAGAAGGAAATGGTAAACCACTCCAGTATTTCTGCCTGGAAAATCCCATGGACAGAGGAGCCTGGTAGGCTAAGGTCCTTGGGATCACAAGAGTTGGACACAACTTAGCTACTAAACCATCAGGGCATCATCAATTCAATGGACATGACTTTCAGCAAACTCCAGGAGACAGTGAAACAGGGAAGACTGGCGTGCTGCAATCCATGAAGTTGCAAAGAGCTGGACACGACTGAGTGACTGGACAACAAAGAAGATATACAATGACCAATAAATACATGAAAAAATACTCAAACATCATTCATCACTAGTGAAAGATGAAAACTATAATGATATACCACCTCACATACACTAGGATGGCTACTATCAGAAAAACAGTGTTGGCAAGAACACAGAGACATGAGAATCCTTGTGCATTGTTGGTGGAAATGTAAAATAGTAGTTATTGTGGAAAACAGTATGATGGTTCCTCAAAAAATTAAACACAGCATTACCATATGATCTAGAAATTCAGCTTCTGGGGATACATCCAAAAGAACTGAAAGCAGTGCATCAACATGAATTTGCCACAGGTATACATATGTCTCCTTCCTCTTGAACCTCCCTCCCAGCTCCCACCCCATCCTGCCCCTCTGGCTTGTTACAGAGCCCCTGTTTGAGTTCCCTGAGCCATACTGCAAATTTCCATTGGCTGTCTATTTTACATACAGTAATGTATATGTTTTCATGCTTCTTTCTCCATTTGTCCCACCCTCTCCTTCTCCCCCATGTCCATAGCTCTGTTCTCTATGTCTGCATCTCCACTGAAAGTGAAAGTCTGTCAGTCATGTCTGACTCTTTGCAACCCCATGAACTATATACAGTCCATGGAATTCTCCAGGTCAGAATACTGGAGTGGGTAGCCTTTCCCTTCTCCAGGGGATCTTCTCAACCCAGGGATCGAACCCAGGTCTCTTGCATTGCAGGTGGATTCTTTACCAGCTGAGCCGCAAGAGGAGCCCAAGAATTCTGCAGTGGATAGCCTATCCCTTCTCCAGCAGATCTTCCCAACCCAGGAATCGAACCAGGATCTCCTGTATTGCAGGCGGATTCTTTACCAGCTGAGCTACCAGGGAATTATAATATATATAATTATAGTTATGCTGCCCTGCAAACAGATTTATCAGTACCATCTTTCTAGATTCCATATATACACGTAAATATATGATACTTGTTTTTCTCTTTTTTACTTCATTCTGTATAATAGGCTCTAGGTTCATATACCTCATTAGAAATGACTCAATTATCCTTCAATTA
Organism: Redunca redunca; assembly: GCA_006410935.1. Classification (NCBI taxonomy): domain Eukaryota; kingdom Metazoa; phylum Chordata; class Mammalia; order Artiodactyla; family Bovidae; genus Redunca; species Redunca redunca. The sequence continues at coordinate 49,385 of SJYQ01003503.1, forward strand.
AAAATAATTTTTTTAAAAAAGGACCACGTTATTAGAGAAATTTTAAAGAAATGAATTCAAAGCAGGGTCTCCAAGAGATATTTGTACACCTAATGTTCACAGTAACATTAATCATAAGAGCTAATATATGGAAACAATCCAAGTGTCCCTCCACAAATGAATATACATACAATGGCGCATTCATCATCTAGCCTTAAAAAGGCAGGAAATTCTGACTGGTGAACCTTGAGGACACTATGCTAAGCGAAATAAGCCAATAACGAGTCAAGGACAAATAATCTATAATCTCAGTTTTATGAAGTAGAGTAGCCAAAATCCCAGTGACAGAAAATAGATTAGTGGCTGTGAAGGGCTAGGGAGAGAGAAGAATGGGCACAGAGCCTGAGTTTTCCAAGATGGAAAGTGCTCTGGAGATGGATGGTGGAGAAGACTGCACAACAGTATGAATGCACTTAATACCACTGAACTGAACACTTAAAAATGTACACAAAGATGGCACACTGTATGCTGTGTGTACTTTACCACAATATAAAAATCAGATGCCCATCCTGCAAGATGTGTTATATAAATCAGTCAGGATCAAACTGGTAGACAGGTGAATATAAATTTAACCATTCCATCATGCTTAAAAAACAAGAATAAATCTATTTGTTCTTGTGCTTAATTTGTAATAAAATATTATATGCAAAAGTTACATAAAACCAGATAATAATTTTTTAATGGATAAATAAAATACTGGGAGTAAGGAAGACTTACCTAAGCATAGATCAAAAACTCAAAATTCACAACTGAAGACACTATTTTGACAAATTTAATGTGCAAAATGTCTGACAAGAATAAAAAGATGAAACTAACTGAGAAAAAGGTTTGCAACCACATTGATAACTAAAGAGTACTTTACATAATATGCTATGAGCCTATTTTAATTCGCAAACAAACAAAAAAGACAAACCACACAAACAGCATCAGAGTTCAGAGGAAGAGTCCAGAAGACACACAAATATGAAGAATTTTAAAAAATATAAATCTATTTGAGATCTTTAAATCAGTTACGTTGGTGAACTAAAAATGACTGATAAACAAGAGAGCACAGAAGTAGACCCATACAACTAGAGCCAACTGACCTCTGACTAAGGAACAAAGGCAATTCAACGGAGAAAAGGTATTTTCAACAAATGATGCTGGGACAAGGGGACATCCACACACAAAAAGTGAATTTCAACACAGATCTGATATTTTTCATATATGGGTCACAGACCTAAAGCTATAAAACTAAACTACAAAGCTCATGGAAGATAAGAGCAGAAAAGTTAGGTTACCCTGGGTTTGGTGATGACTTTTTTGATACAATACCAAAAGTACAATCCATGAAAGAAAAAACTGATGAGTCAAACTTCATTAAAACTGAAAATTTCTGCTCTGTAAAAGACACTGTTAAAAAAGTAAAAAGACAAGCCGAAGACTGGAAGAAAATACCTGTAAAACACATGCTAAGGTCTAAAGATACAGGAGTCATCTGAGTTGTATTCCAGAAATTCTCAAAATTAAATGGCACCATAGCGATGCAACCAGCAAACTCCAGGCTATGAAAAATATAGGATGTAAACAACTTGATTTTTTATTTAAAGGGCAAGAGGAAAAAAGGAAGAAGAGGAAAGTGAGAGAAACAGCGATCATTCACAAACTTTTCTGAATCCCAAGTTCAAGCACAGTGTAAAAATTTAGGTGCCTGGGGAAATGTGAATTAACTAGGTATTTAATGGCATTAATGGAATGTGAATAAGTTAAAGGAAAGTGTCCCTATCTTTTATATACATAACAAAATACCTACAGATAAAATGGCATGATTTACTTTTTTAAAAAGTGGGAAGTGTTATAGATGATAACACAACAGTGGATAATTCCAAAGTTGGATGAAGGGCACACAGGGGTTAATTATACTATTTTAGCTTTTTAGCATATTATAAATTTCTATATTAAAGAAGTTTTTAATAATATTGCAACAGGACCCCACAGGCATTCAAACATCATTAATTATAAAAGCATAAAAACAAAACCAACATAGTAACATAGAAAAGAAATTCTCTGCCAACAGGTGCTGATATGAGAAACATATTTATCTACAAAGTAACTTAGGCAACTGAATTAATGGGACTAGGAACCTGCAGTTACCCTAACTCTAACTTTTAATCAATCTTGAAACAACCTATGTTAAAGTTTATTAGGAAAACAGATCCCCTTCACTTCAAACTGTACTCACAGGACCATCCCCATTTAAGAGATTCACAGCAAAAGCAGAAGCTATCAACTTCTGAAACCTCTGTCCCAAAAGTGTTTTCTCAACTTCCCAATAATGTCATTGCTCATATCACTTCTTACCTGGATATATGTAAAACAAACTCAAAATCAGCTCATAATTCATCTCTACCTGTTTTGAATCCACCACACAAACACTGCCTAAGTAATTAGAGACATTTTATAACTCTCCATTTAATGAAAAAATTAAGTCTAAATTTGCTTGGTTTTGAAAATTACCCAAAATCTAACCCTATATCTTTATATGTTCTCCACTCCTTGCAAAGGATTACTAATTCCAATCAGAGTCAATCCAATCCAATCTTACTACTCTGTATGCAGGTACTCTCATAGGTACACATATGTGTACGTTATAAGTATTTTTACCTCCAATCCTTCACTCTTGTGACTGACATCCACTCCAATTCTACCCATTAAAAATCTTAGCTCAGGGATGCCTTCTCTGATCATCCCAACTGCAGCTGAATCCTCTTATATAGGAGTTCATGTCATCACTTTAGCTTTTGTAATTTTATATTTTTGTATATCATTTAAAGTCATTTCTGTCACATTCCTTCCCACACCTTCACAGACTTTAGGTCCCACATGTCTATTTTTGCTCTATTTCCCTAGAGTACAGCCCCTAACACAGGGCAGGTATTGCTGAGTGTAGAATGAAGGAATCCCAGGACTTTTCTTCTTTCTTTAGTTTCAACTCACCTTGCCTATACACACAACTTAGCACCTACTTCATTGTTCCTTATTATTTTACATGCATTCAATTCTGTCTGACCAACCACCATAAGCTCTTCCATAGTTTCCATAGTCTCAGCAAACACCACATACTGACCTACTGACAGCCACTCACAAACAGAGAAGGAAAGAATGACTCTCTGCCTGTCTATTTACCGGCTGCACCATGCAGCACGTGGGATCTTAGTTCCCTGACCAGGAATCCAACTTGTACTACCCTCTGCCCTGGAAGTGTGGAGACTTGACCCCTGGACTGCCAGGGAAGTCTCCAAGAGTGACTCTTAATAACAGGAAATCTTCATTATTGTTCAGGCTTCTAGTTTATGGCCTAATTCACGTCAATTACTTGTGTTAATATAGCACTACTTACTCTATATATAGACTGCTTACTGCTAACCAAAATCCATATTCTCTTCTGCTTCCTAGGCATACAACCAGGTTACATTTCCTAGGCTCCCTTGCAGTCAAGATAAGGCTGCAAGCTTTAGCTGGTGAGGTGAAAAATGCACCATGCATCTGGTCCAGTCCATAAGTGTACCACCATGTACCTTTTCCCTGACTTTTCCCTGTTCCAGTTGGCTGAATGGAGATAACCTTCAGAGAGACTGAGCACATCATTCAGTTTACTGCAATTTCTAGCCCATTATAAGTATTAGCATTTAAAGAAATAAAACTGTCACATTACTTTTTAAAATGTATTCAATGGAATCAAATCAACATAGTGATTTGATACTCACCAGTATCTATTACATTTTTTAAAATATAAATCAAGAACTCTTTAGCAGTCAGAAATTTATATTATTCCTTTTCCTCTATGAACTTGTGTCTGAATTCCATATCCTCTAAAAATTTTATTCTAGTGTAACATTTTTACCCTTGAAATTCTTTTATCATAATTCTCTGAAACAAAAAGGTGTGTATAAACTGAAAATTTAAAAACATTTTGTATCACCCTGATGTTGGAGAGGGGAATGGTAACCCACTCCAGTATTCTTGCCTAGAGAATCCCATGAACAGAGGAGCCTAGCAGGCTACAGTCCGTGGGGTTGCAAAGAGTCAGACATGACTGAGCACACACGTTACCCGTTACATAAAGCTCTATGTGTTAAGTAATTTTGTCTTGACTGAGTTCATAATACAGTTATTGTAATACATTGAAAACAACAAATATATTACAAATTGTGATTATTACAATATAAAAATTTTATTGGAATGCATCACTCCATAAGATGATGGGACTCATTTTAAAAGATTACTTACTGTATCCATAAACGTATATTATATATCACTAAAGTGAGAGTTCAGCATCAATTCTATTCCTATTTTTAGATAAACACTGAAAAACATTATTTTCATAAATCTATATATATGAACAAAGATATTTATTATAATAATATACATTAATACTTAGAGTTCCTTCTGAGTTTTATACCCCAAATCACATTGTATTCTACCATCAAAAATTATTTCTAATCATCTATAAACTTACTTATGTCCTCCTTCAATTTAGTGGGGAAAAAATACTGGAAACTATCTGAAGTACTAGCAAACTAATTTTTAATAATCTGCAGTCATTTGTTTTATCAGTTTCTAGGAAATATAACCAGAACCTACCAAATGACAGGTGCACTGTTTACCATAATATGTTCAGAAATAGGAAAAAACATTTTTTAAATTATTAACTTCTTATGGTGGTGATAATGTTCTTTATCTTCACAGAGGATTTTTTTTGTTGTATAGATGTATACATTTAAGCTGAAAATATCTGAATGTTTAAGATTTGCATGTTTGTACCTTTAAGATTTGCATATTTCAGTAGATGTGAAATTTTTCTCAAAACGAAAAAGAAAACCCTCTAAACAGAGAATTCTAGTTAATGGTATGCTTGGAATATGGGGGGAGAAGGATACTGAATATATGCAACTTACTTTGAAATGCATTTTAAAAATAAGATGATTAATGGAGAGAAGGATGGGTAAATAAATGATAAAGCAACTATAGTAAAATGTTGAGTTTAGAGTTTAATTATAGAAGAAGCTTTACAGAATTCTACCCATGCTAGAAGACTCAGAAGTAGAAAGAGTTCAAGAAGTTGCACTGGTCATAGATTTCAGAAGAATAAGAAACTCTTCATTTGTACACAGCTTATGCTCTGAAATTCCTCCCCTGGGACTGAAGTACATTCTGCATCCTAAATGGCTATGTGATGATTCAATTACCAACAGATCTTCCCTGTTTGCCAAATAAGGCCAAAAAAGAGGAGCCCTCCACTGGGTAGGAGAGAAAAACCGACAAGAGTGTGAACAAGGTAGTTTCAAGGATGTCCAGGATAACTTCCAGAGACTTTTAAAGGTAAAAAGCAGGATATTTTGAAAATGTATTTGTGTTCATTATAAAGATAGTCAGAGGGAAAAAAAAAAAGAACCCATCCATCAACATCAGGTAAAGGGTGACCAGGCCTTACATTTTAAGAATATTTACTTATAAGACCAAATTAGTGAGAAAGAAAGGGTTCTGAGGTTTCTAAACTTTGTTTCTTTGACCGAATTTTCCAGGACCTAAACTCTACAAATATTTATTTTCTGAACTTCGGGTATCCAAAAATTTAACTGTCCTGAAGTCTTTCTAATCAGGTTTGTTAAGAATCAACAACCCAGCTTCAGTGCTTGTGCTAAGTTATTCACCTTTAATAGAACAGTTTCCCCATTCTAGATGTATAAGCTTTAAAAAGAAAAAAAAGGCCCAGATGGCATTCTAAAATGAAAGCCAGTCTTAAAGATAACCTGAATGCTGCAACCATCAGATAAGGACTTTAAAATAACTATGATCAAAATGTTAACAGGCCTAGAAGGAAAGGAAAACAACATGCAATGAACAGAGGGGAGTGTCAGTAGAGAGATGGAAACTATAAAAAAGAGCAAAATGGAAATGACAGAAATACGATAAACACAATTATCAGGGATGAAGAAGTCCTTCAGTGGGCCCTTAAGTAGATTCCACACAACTGAGGAAAGAATCAATTAATTTGATGACAGGTCAACAGAAATGACCCAAGTGAAACAAAGAAAAAAGTGGGGAGGGAGCAGAACAGAGCATCCAAGAGCTTCAGAACGATCTCAGTCTAGCCCTTTTGAAACCAGAGTTTCAAAATGAAGAGAAATAAAGAATGAGGCAGAAGAAAGAGTTCAAGAGATATAGTCCAAAGTTTTCCAAAAATAAAAGACAATAAATCAGAGGTCCAAGAAGCTTTAAAACTGAGATACATGCGCATTTTTGGTGCAGTGGTAGTGGTGAAGAACCCACCTGCCAATGCAAGGGAAGTAAGCGACTCGGGTTTGATCCCTGGGTCAGGAAGATCCCCTGAAGAACAGAATGGCAACCCACTCCAGTATTCTTGCCTGGAGAATCCCAGGATTCATGGACAGAGGAGCCTGGCAGGATACAGCCCACAGGATCGCAAACAGTTGGACATGACTGAAGTGACTTAGCATGCATGCATGCATTTTAAAAAGAAAAGAACAGGAACAAAACACACATCTGGACACATAATAGGTCCCCCCTTCCAGGCTCGATGGCGGGGTGGAAGCACAGTCCACACTCAAGAGGTCTGCAGGGGAAACAGTGCCATCAGGAAGAGCCAGGTATCCATTAGAGAAAAAGATAAAGGAATCTTCGATGAAGAGGTTGAGGGCTTAGGGGATTACTTTGCTCGTGAACCCCAGATAGGGTATGGTGGTAGGGTTTCAAGAGTTAAGGGTGGGTAGTGGGTAAGGTGGAGAAGGCAATGGCACCCCACTCCAGTGTTCTTGCCTGGAAAAGCCCATGGACGGAGGAGCCTGGTAGGCTGCAGTCCATGGGGTCACGAAGAGTCAGACTTGACTAGGCGACTTCACTTTCACTTTTCACTTTCATGCATTGGAGAAGGAAATGGAAACCCACTCCACTGTTGCCTGGAGAATCCCAGGGACGGGGGAGCCTGGTGGGCTGCCGTCTACGGGGTCGCACAGCGTCAGACACGACTGAAATGACTTAGCAGCAGCAGCGGCAGCAGGTAAGGAGATAGAAGATACTGATGACTTCAAGGAGATCAGATGTGAGAAAGGAAAGGTAATCGAGGAGTCTGGCTCTTTTGACGATAGCCAGTACCATATAAACAGGAATAAATAACGAGAGAAGTCCTGGCAGATTCAAGGAAGATGATGGTCAGATTGTGAGTGCTGGCAGGGAAGGAAGGATGGGTGTTTGGGGTTTCTTTTGACAACTTTTGATTAATGGGAGCAAGGACATCTCCAGCAAATCCTGATTTTTTTAGGCTTTTTCTTAATTGATTGATTCTTCTTAACATTTGAAATTTGAGACCATCTTCCCTTCCCAGTTTTTAAGTTTCTCATGCTACCTCTCTTATTCCTTCTCTTCCATTGGCTTCTTTTCTTCTACCCACTCTTAATATTCTGTGGTTCAGTCCTGCCTTTTCTTTTCACTCCACACACAACCTCATGCTCCCTGACTGATTTCATCCATTATGCACAGTTTTAGCCACCACTTATATTCAGCTTCCTAATGGACATTCTCCTTTAGACAGGCAGTGGGCACTTCAATGACAAACAGCTCCAAGAGCTAAACAATATCTTTTTGCCCAAACCAGCTATTCCTTCTGTATTTCCTCTCTAGGACAAAGGGATAATGGGAGTTCTCTCCTGTCTTAAAATGTGGCTCTAGTGAAACCTTCAAAGATGAGAACGACAAATGATAAACTCCCCTATTCTCTAAAAAGAACAAACCATCCATGCCAGAGTGAGTTGCTAAAAGACAGTACCCCTATTATCCACCTGCTGCCTATCGAAAATGAAACAAAACATTTTTGATTTGTAAACACAGAGAACACTAGGGCGTTACACCTTAGTGAGAACAAGGGCAGGGGTTCCCTCAGAAAATCTCTGGGACAGAGTGGGAAACTTGACATCTCAATCTTTGGCTGGTGATATACTGAGATAAAGGAACTCTTAAGCCCATTTGGGTCTAGCCACCAGAAGGATCTGACATACATCCCCAGGAATTTAGGCCTTATGTGAACATGGGTCCCAGCCTGTAAAAAGTAAGAGATTAAAGGAGGGACTTCCCTGGTGGTACAGTAGATAAAGGATCTGCCTGCCAATGCAGGGGATATGGATTCAGTCCCTGATCTGGGAAGATCCTTCATGCCTCGGTGCAACTAAGCCCAAAAGCCACAACTACTGAGCCCATGAGCTCCAACTACTGAAGCCTGTGTGCCCAGAGTCTGTGCTCTGCAAAAGAGAAGCCACAGCAATGAGAAGTCCGCTCACCGCGGTGAAGAATAGTCTCCACTCACCATAGCTAGAGAAAGCTGGCAAGCACAGCCAAAGGTAAAAATCAATAAATAAGTAATTTTTTAAAAAGAGGTTGGAAGGAGCTTCAAATCAGCAAGCAAGGACACAGAGGACCACAGTTAGATGAGCTATGCTTCTACCACCGGGTTCTATAGGTTTCCCATTAGCCAAAGAGATACTGTGGAAGGGATAAAGCATTTGCTAGGCCAAAGACATGTGCCATCTCGAGGAAGGATACTCAGCAGTAACAGGCTGTAGGTGGACTCCAGGAGAAAGAGAGAGTGAGAAGACTGCCAAAGGCCGTTGGAGTGTATTCCAGACAGGAACCTGGGCAACGTGCGCACACCACGGGGCCTGCAGAAACCATCCTAAACGCACAACACTAAAGGCCACACTTGGTCACCTGCCACAGAGGGCACCGGCAGCCAGACTACAACAGTCCCAGTCACGTGAAACTCTGTCCTTTCTCTTCTAATCTTCCTGCCAATCAGAAGCCAAATGCAAAAAGAGGCAGGAAGTGGAAGAGTGAAGTAAAACACAATGCCCCTCCACTGCATGGACCCTGAGTCATGATTAGGTGTAAGTTACCTCCATTCAACTGGATGTAAGATTTGGAGTGGACTTTTCATACCTTTGAATTTAATCATTGCAATAAGGCTCATTATTATAGTAAAAATAATGTCTTGTCAAAGAGGCAGGGAAGGAAGATTCAACAGGGCTAAGGTCAAGGATAAAGGGAAAATAAAGCAAGTTCTTACTTGTATGCTATCAGATACAGCCCATATACCAGTCCACAGTGCCACCACCTACTCTTGTTACTCAGTTAGGAACCCAGCAGTCACTCCCCAGAGTCTCCCTCTTCGAACACCCTGGCATCCGGTCATTATGTCTTAAACACATCACTTCTCCCTGGCCCTTGAGCTACTAATCTAGCTCAAATCTGAAGTACTATAACAATCTAATTTAATGATTCTCTACCCTGGCCTATACTTTATTATTATATTTTTTTAATTTGAGTAAATTGTTTTACAATGTTGTGTGGCCTACACCTTAAATTTTTTAAATATTATTTTTGATACCTAGGCCCCAGCCCAGAGACTGATTTAAATGGGATCAGACAGAGGCCAGCCATGAGGTTTTCCAAGAGGTCCCCAGGCGCTTTGCAAGTGCAGTCAAGATTGAGAATAACTAACCTACCTGGTCTCTTCTAGAATCCAGGCTTACCTTCCTCCAAACTATCTTTCATTATGCTAGAAGAGTCATCTTTTTAAAAATGCAAATTTCTTATTATCCCACAGCAGTTGTTTTCAATCTAGGCTGCCCCTTCAGAATCACGTAGTGTAAAAATTCCTGATACCAGGCCTAACTCCAGGCCAATTAAAACAGATAAGAACCAGGCCTTGATATTTATCAGAGCTCCCCAGATGACTCTAATGTGCAGACAAGGTTGAGAATCGTTGTCCTAGAAGCAATGGGAAGTCACAGCAAGTCTTTAAGAACAGTAAAATCCAAACTCCCCTGAGGGCAGTGAAACCTTGCTTCCAACCTTAGCACCCTCAGCTTCCACACTACCAAAGTAATGTAGCTCCCTACACTACGTTTATACAGGGGCCGTGCTTTCATGCTTTCATGTAAAAGTATTACCTCAATCCACGCACAGCCAAGGCCCAAACCACCTTTAAGGTTAAGACCTTTCAGGAACAGCAGCCTTTGTACAAAAAGGCTGACACATACAGTGGGGCTCATCAATCCACCTGTAACCGTGACAATCCTGCAGAGTAATTTTTAACTTTTAAGACTAACTTGCCTACTGAACTACCTGAAACTTAAAGCTGAACTATGTTTTGATGCCTAGCGTTATCACTATGAAGAACACACAGTGAGCACTCAAAATTTCTGTTAAATTCATTCCATTTAAGTAAATAATTATCTGTATTATTATGCAGGTAGGAGATCATTTTAATGAACTGTAATAGACAGTTATTATACCTTATAGTCAAGTCTTACTGAAACAGAAGCCAACAGTTAAGACTTTTTAAACATGTAAGGCAAACATTTAATGTTCATTCTATTCATGAACAGAGTAACAAGTTGAGGGAAAAGGCAGGTACAAATGGTAGTGTGTTTCCGGAATCCCAAGGGTGGCACCTTACAGAATAGATTCCTGGCTTTTCCCTTGAACATATCCATTCAAATATACTTTTTTCAAAATGCTGTGCTGTATGACATCTGTACGTTTTAGGAAAGTGAGCTAAGACTACCTACTTCACCTAAAATGATAGGTACTTCACACTGTTAAAATGAAAACAAATTATGACAAGTTTTCAAATGCTTTGCATGGACTGTGTTAACCCAGTAATATGGTAACCAGCATTTGATGGCAATTTCTCGTACTCTCGGTGCTGTCACCCAGCAAAATCTTAGCTCTCTATAAAATCAAGGACAGCTTAAGCAGAAGACATCAATATCCTATTTTCAAAAAACCTGCATTTAGCATTTTAGAGTCACTATGTATGTGACTGACCCAAAGAAAATAATTGCACACAAATATAAACTGAAGAGGAATCACATACTTACATAGAATACTTCATTCAAAAGATTTATGTTGTACCCACACTCACATGGGCCATGGAAATCATCACAGCATGCAAAATGACTACCGTGTTACTATGCATTTAGAATTAAGTTTTTTATCTGTCACACATTCTTGATTACTAAATCTGGTATTCACCAAATACCTATTAATTGTTTGGGAATATAAATAAAGTCATTAACCACAATACTTGGCATTTGTGGCTAATTTTTTTTTTTTTTACCTTATTTGGCGATTTCAAAGGTGAGATGGCTATTTTATTTGGTGTCTGTGTTGTAGAATTTAAAGTTGGTCCAATAACACCACTTTCAGATATTGTTATTGTCTTTGATGGAGTCCCCGGAGTAGACTGTGAAAGAACCCTACCTGCAAATGAGAGGCAGCACATCAGTTTGACTTTTTTCAATAATTGTATAAAAACGAATGTGGTGATGATTTACACCCACTGCAGTACATATGCTCAACACTTCACATGTAGCCACATATGAACTGAAACACGTAAGGAGGTCTAATGAACCACGGTGAACCTACTGAACTATGATGAACCTAGACAGAAAGAAACAAACAATGCTTTTTAGTAGCACTCAGCATCTTAATACCACCTTAGGGAAGTCCACAAAAACACCTCTGCTCACATTCTCATCAAAACTTTTGTGGGGGTCTTTCTGCCCGCTCTTAGGATCTCAGTTCTCCAACCAGGGAGTGAAGCCATACCCTTGCAGTGAAAGCACTGAGCCCCAACCATTGGACCACCAGAGAAGGGCCTCATCAATAATACTGTTAAGTGATACCCATCAGAAAATGGGCTCAGAACAAGTATGCAGTGTGTCCTGTGAAAGGGGCTCCCAAAGTCAGGACGTGAATCCAAGCCTTAAAGCTTCAGTCTCTGTTCTCTACCTCAGCTTCTTCCTGTTTGAACTTAAACCTCAGCATACGATCTAAGTCCACATCTATAAAACAATTACTGGGCTAACTTGAACAGTCTGGAAATACACTTTTGGAACAGAGAAAAACTACACTGTGTCTGGATCGCTAATGGAACTGGAAATCAGATGAGGAGGAGTTGAAATATTAGGAATTTTTATCCTAGGTAGCAGAGGATTACAAAGACATGACAACTCCTCCAAATTCCTGAAAGAATGAGCGATGGTGCACCTTCTGGTGCCCCTACCGTTCTGGGCACACAGTAGGACTGCCCTTCCTACCCCCACCTCTTCCCTGCAGTGAGATTGGGGCCATATGACTAGTTCTGACCAACAGACTGTGAGCAGAAGTGATGTGTATCATTTACTGCCTATGCAAGACCTTGCCAGGGTCTCTTCTTTCACAGCTGAGACGGTGGTTCCTCTGTCAGCCTGGGTCCTTGGGTGACCTTGATGACAAGACCCATCACTTTCCAAGCCACAACAGACATGTAGATAACCCTGAAGTAAAAATCTAAAAGAAAACTTTAACTTCTGAGATTTAGACTGTTTATTATGGCAGACAAACCAAGGTTACCCTGACTGATCCAGGCTGTCAGGCTGAAGGATCAGAACCACCGAGCTGCATACAGCACTAACATACAGGAACAGGGAAATTCCAGTCTATCAGTCAGGAAGAACTTCCAAAAAAAATTTCCAGTTGAAATGACTGTTCTAATATGAGTGAGTTCCTACTCACTGAAGCTGTATGAAACAGATGCTGGATAATCGAATCTACTGGCTAAAGAGGAAACTCAAGCACTCAAGGAACAGAGAGGGTAGATAACTAAATTATCTCCAAGATCCCTTTAGATGCTGTGATTTTGGACAACAAGGAGATCAAACCAGTCAATTCTAAAGGAAATCAACCCTGAATATTCATTGGAAGGAATAATGCTGAAGCTCCAATACTCTGGCCACCTGATGTGAAGAGCCAACTCATTAGAAAAGACCCTGATGCTGGGAAAGATTTGAGGGCAGGAGGAGAAGGAGGCAATAGAGAACGAGGTGATTCAGTGGCATCACTGACTCAATGGACAGGAGTCTGAGCAAACTGCAGGAGACCCTGAAGGACAGACAAAGAAGCCTGGTATGCTGTAGTCCATGGGGTCGCAGAGCCGAACGTGACTCAGAGCAGTACTGAACAACAAAACAACCATTAGTTAAAGATGAAAGAGAAGGAGAGAGGAAGAAAAAAGATGGGACTTAACAGAAAACTAGCATGTAAGAGTTTCAGGGCTATTACTAATAGCAATTTTTTACAAATGAGTTATTTAAAAAAAAATTTTTAATGAGTTAAATTTTACCAGGCATTTACGAATTTTAAAATTATTTAAAATATATATTTAAAAATTTCTTTTACTTCATGATTACATTTTATATTACAGACATACTCCTTAGTGAATTTTAGCTGAGAGTTTTGCTAGGGTTTTTCTAGCCTGACTTAAATCATAACTAAGCTAAAAAAAAAAAACAAAAAAATCCTAGCAAACCCTACCTGGAGAAGGCAATGGCACCCCACTCCAGTACTCTTGCCTGGAAAATCCCATGGACAGAGGAACCTGGTGGGCTGCAGTCCATGGGGTTGCTAGGTAGGAGTCGGACACGGCTGAGCGACTTCACTTTCATTTTTCACTTTCATGCATTGGAGAAGGAAATAGCAACCCACTCCAGTGTTCTTGCCTGGAGAATCCCAGGGACGGGGGAGCCTGGTGAGCTGCTGTCTCTGGGGTCACACAGAGTCGGACACAACTTAAGCGACTTAGCAGCAGCAGCAGCAGCGAACCCTACCAAAACCCCTTTGACTGTGTGGATCAACCCCTTTGACTGTATGGATCACAAGAAACTGCGAAAATTCTTAAAGAGATGGGAATACCAGACCACCTTACCTGCCTCCTGAGAAATCTGTACGCAGGTCAAGAAGCAACAGTTAGAAACTGACATGGAACAACACAGTGGTTCCAAATTGGGAAAGTAGAATATCAGAGCTGTATACTGTCACTCTGTTTATTTAACTTATATGCAGAGTACATCATGAGAAACGTTGGACTGGATGAAGCACAAGCTGGAACCAAGATTGCTGGGAGAAATATCAATAACCTCAGATATGCAGATGACACCACCCTTATGGCAGAAAGTGAAGAGGAATCAAAGAGCCTCTTGATGAAAGTGAAAGAGAATAAAAAAGCAGGCTTAAAACTTAACATTCAGAAAACTAAGATTAAGGCATCTCGTCCCATCACTTCCTGGCAAACAGATGGGGAAACAATGGAAACTGAGAGACTCTCTTTCCTTGGGCTCCAAAATCACTGCGGATGGTGACTGCAGCGATGAAATTAAAAGACGCTTGCTCCTTGGAAGAAAAGCTAAGACCAACCTAGACAGCTTATTAAAAAGCAGAGACATTACTTTGCCAACAAAGGTCCATCTAGTCAAAAACATGGTTTTTTGGGTAGTCATGTATGGATGTGAAAGTTGGACTGTAAAGAAAGCTGAGTGCTGAAGAATTGATGCTTTAGAACTGTGGTGCTGGAGAAGACTCTTGAGAGTCTCTTGGATCAAACAAGTCAATCCTAAAGGAAATCAACCTTGAATACTCACTGGAAGGACTGATACTGAAGCTGAAGCTCCAATACTTTGGCCACCTGATGCAAAGAACTGACTCATTGGAAAAGACCGTGATGCTGGGAAAGATTGAAGGCAAGAGGAGAAGGAGATGACAGAGGATGAGATGGTTGATGGCATCACTGACTTGCTGGACACGAGTTTGAGCAAGCTCTGGGAGATGGTGAAGGACAGTGAAGCCTGGCGTACTGCAGTCCATGGGGTCACAAAGAGTGAGACACGACTCAGCAACTGAACTGACTGACATCATAACTAAGTAAGTCAATTCTATAGAAACTAAATGAATCTGTATCAAATATTTTTAGAAGGCCACCCTCAAGCGTGGAGCCTGCCTCAAATAACATGTTTATCTGTTCTGATTTCCAAAACTAATACCTGTGGGATAAGCCTGAAGCCCCAACAATCATTATTTTAAGAAAAAAAAAACAAAACAAAAAACTACCAATAAAGACACATTTTTATAAAATGCTCATTTCTATGGCTATTGCTATAATTTCTTATTTGTTAAGCATTACATACATTTCAGAAAACATATATAAATAAAATCTCCAATTCCTGAGGATAACTGGTACCAAAAAATGCCACTTACTCTGAGATAACCTAGAGGGGTAGGAATGCACAGGAGGTGGAAGGGAGATTCAAAACGGAGGGGACATATGTACACCTATGGTTAATTCATGTTGACGTATGACAGAAATCAAATTACATCTAAAATAAGGACAAAAATGTCATTGTAATTAACAACAAAAACCTCTAAAAGTTATTGGGTGATATTTCATAAAAATTCTGTTTATAATTTCAACTGTCCTGTCTCTCAGAATGAAGTGCTGAATCTGAGGGAGAGAGGCTCTTCTGACAACTACCATGGCAGCACAGCGACACATGCTGTTTGACGGGGAGATGACGACACAGAAGATGACTTCTGACAAAGTATCTCAGGATTCCATCGATTTTCCCGAGAACCCTCTATAGCCTTTAAAATTCAAATTACTCTCTTTTGAAGGGCTACTTTTTTTCACCCAGATAGCCCATTTCTCCTGATTAGTGTCCAAATCCCCATGTATCCTTGGCTCTTCATACAGACGCACAAATGTATACAAGTCACAGTTTCACTATGAAAGCAATTTGTAAGGCATTTCACACTCTGCTGTCAGGTATTCCCCAAGAAACAGGAGACACCATCCAGAAAGCCACTGACGGGACAGGCTTGGGGCAGGAGCTAGCTCACCTGAGCCAGGACTAATTCTAAAGAGATTAATTCATTATCGAATATTTTAACACTGATGAAGTTTGCTCTAATATAGCAACTTGTTACCTTGGGAGCTCTGGCAATGAGGACCTCTGCACCTCATTTAACCATCTCAAAAGTCATGTGAAGTGACTGGTTATAATATTCTATATTATTCTTTTTTATAGAACTATATAATAGTTCTATAAAATGATCAACATTATATAGAAAGAAATAAGAGGAACAGAAAATATATTTACCCAAGAGAAGGGAGAAAACTAATAGAAGAACCATGACCAAAACCCAAGTCTCCAAATAGCTCCTCCAACATACCACACCACGCTGCCTCCATGATATACATATTCACTCAGCAATACACATTCACTGAACACATTATGTACCAGAAACTCTAGGGACCAGAGACTCATAAAAAGCTAGTCATAAAAGGATAAACACTGTCTGATTCCACCTATACAAGATACACAGAAAAGTCAGATTGACAGAGACAGAAATTCTCTGCTAGGGGCTGGGGGAAGGAAGAACTTGAGAAGTTGTAGTTTAATGGATACAGAGATTTAGTTTTGCAACATGAAAAGTCCTAGAGAGTGGTGATGGTTGCATAACAGCATGAATATACTTAAAGCCACCAATGGTTAAAGTGGTCAATTTCATATTATGCATATTTATCACAATTTTTAAAAATAATTTTTAAAAACTAAATGGCAAACATCTAAAATTATTATTGAGAGAAATCTTAAGTGTAGTAGGGGAGACAGACAGGTAAGAAAACCAAGTATTACAATACATCAAGACTAACTCAAACAGTAAAAGTCACTGTGAAATTTAACAGAAGTCTAAAGTTAAGTATTTGGTAGGTAGAACCAAGTTTTATGGAAATACGTAGGAAATGGTCAGAGAAAGAGTACCTTGCTAACCTAGGGATCAAAAAATTACCAGACAGCGGAGATAATCCAAAGATAAAATGGATGACTTAGCCATGAGGGAAGCAAAACCAAAAATCATTTCTGGTAAACCCAACACTGCCAAGAGCCTAAGTTCTAAGAGAACATGGTCAATTTGGTGACCTCTTAGAAATAAGTTACATCAGTAGGCCTGGAGCTAATAGAAGGTGAAAATGAAAAAGGTATGTATTAAATAATAAATGACTTTAATGCTAAGCAAGCTCTGGCACTCCCTGGTGGCTCAAAGGTTAAAGCGTCTGCTTGCAATGCAGGAGATCTGGGTTCAATCCCTGGGTCAGGAAGAACCCCTGGAGAAGGAAATGGCAACCCACTCCAGTATTCTTGCCTGGAGAATCCCATGGACAGAGGAGCCTGGTAGGCTACAGTCCACGGGGTCACAAAGAGTCAGGCACGACTGAGAGACTTCACTTTCACTTTTTTTCTGATGATTTAAGGCTAGGAAATGGAAAAGAAATGGATGTGACCAAGGAAATTTTAAGCAAGGAGTGACAAGATCAGCATTTTAGAAAAATCAATTTTATAAACACTAAGTTCATCTTGACTGAAAGAAAGATGATATTCATCTTCCATGAGAAGCCCAAAAATCTTAAAAAGCAGTCTAAATGTAGTTTGAAAGATCATTGCTGCTGCTAAGTCACTTCAGTCGTGTCTGACTCTGTGCGACCCCATAGATGGCAGCCCACTAGGCTCCTCTGTCCCTGGGATTCTCCAGGCAAGAATACTGGAGTGGGTTGCCATTTCCTTCTCCAATGCATGAAAGTAAAAAGTGAAACTGAAGTCGCTCAGACTCTTAGCAACCCCATGGACTGCAGCCTACCAGGCTCCTCCGTCTACGGGATTTTCCAGGTAAGAGTACTGGAGTGGGCTGTCATTGCCTTCTCCATTGAAAGATCGTTGGCTACAACTTAAAGACAATGGAATCGCCTCAATTAGACAATTCAACAGGAGAACTATTTTGGTGGTTTAAATTTGGCTTATATGAATTTTAAAAGCTATGAACTACTAGTTACCAGTTGAAATTATCCCTCCAAACTGAACTTAACCCTTAGTGAAATTAATAGAAGTCTATCCCTAAGCATTTCGGGAGGGCTAATGTCTGTAATTAAAAGGTGAAGCTATAATTAGTGTGGAACGCACTGTAAATGACCCAAAGACCCAGCAATGACATCCGTTACAGTCAAATGTGAGAGGTACAATCTTGACATTACCAAATATTCACTCAGATACACTTCTGAAAAACCACAATTATTTAGCATACAACTCCCCCTGCCCCACTTGTGATTAAAAGTTTTAAGGGATGCTCTCAAACTCAAAAATAGTAAAGAACTTTACACTGAGACAGTCCTCCTAGTTAACCACTTCCATTCACCCTACCTTCAAAGGGTCTGGTGGTCCCTTTATTACCAGTATATCCAAGCCTTACTCATTTTCAGCCAACTGAAGCCCAGTTCCTGAGGTAGCTCTAAGCGTAAACCCTTTCCAATTTTTCCTCTAGGACTATACCTAGCTCCCATGACAGCCCTCAAGACACAGCATCCTGTATAACCCCAAATCTCTACTGAAGACCAAAAGAAAAAGAACAAAAAGAGAATTTACCCAACACTGCCCTCTAACCACCACCTCCCCAGGCCTTTACTCACTTGCTACAAAAGAGAAGCTCCCTGCATATAATTCAAAGCCTCGGGAAAACGATTAAGTCTTTGCCACTGACTTCCGAGTTGCCTATTGTTATAAAAATGCTTAGTTGCTCAGTCGTGTCCGACTCCTTGCAACCCCATGGACCATAGCCCGCTAGGCTCCTCTGTCCATGGGATACTCCAGGCAAGAATACTTGAGTGGATTGCCATTTCCTTCTCCAGAGGATCTTCCCGACCCAGGGATCAAACCCAGGTTTTCTGCACTCTTTACCATCTCAGTCAACAGGGAAAGACAGTACTAGGTGGCTTTAATACATATCCCAGGGATGGTTTGTTAACATTTGAAGTACCTTCATAAAGAATACACATTGTGGAAATGGGTAATTAGCATTTGAAAGTCTCTAGTCAAAGTCTACCACCCAGAGGTGCTTCCATAAGCTCTTAGCACAATGGAAAGTAGAAATGAGCTCCTAAATGGTCAAAGGAGCAAAGTTAGCCTAGCTTGAATTAAAGACCAGCCACTGTGGCCTAGAGCAGGAAACCGCAACCAGTTTCAGTATTCTTGCCTGAGAAACTCCCGGGCGTGGGAGCCCTTGGGCTACGGTCCTTAGGGTTGCAAAGAGTCAGACACCACTGAGTGATTAAGCATGAGTTACTACGCTGTGTGATATTCTCTACAAGCACTGAGGTACCTGCCAGTCAAGAAGAAATAAGAGAGCTGGGCCAGTATGGAAAGAGAGTAAAAAGAAAATCAATGGTGTTTTCAGGGAGCAATAATGATGGGTTATGAACTCTGTGTTGAACAGAGATGAATTTAAGGACAGGAAAGAACTTGCTATTAATGAGTGGAAGAATTAATAGATCAGAGATTTCAAAGTGAAAGAATTGCCAGATTGGAAGTACAAAGGCAGATGAACTAGAACAATAAAGCGAATGAAATACTCAAAATCAAGATTTTGGAGGTTTTATTGGTGATGACAAATTTTAATGTATATAATAAAAGAACTGGGCCACACTAAAGAATTTGCTGGTAAAAGTAATACAACTAAAATGCTGTTCTCACTGAAGTAATTATTATTATCACGACAATTTTTTGTTTCACAGAGAACTGCATACTGAAAATATTTAAACACTGAAACCAAAAATTCAAACAGAAACCATGAAATACTATACAATTACATATACTACTTTAAACTTACTAGACTTTGCATATGCTCTGAAGACAAACTGCCTAGATTCAAATCCCAACTTGGCCATTTACTAGTTGAGTGCATGTTCCCATACTGGCAAAATGAGGATGTTACTAGAACCTATCCCGTAGGATTGCCAGAGAATTAAATACATCACTCTTTGTGAAGAGCTAAGAACAGCATGGGGCCCACAGCAAACATTATGCAAACGTTAGCTGGTATGATCAGAGTTTGAGGCATCACTTCTCCCAAAGGTATACCAAAAACTAAGGACACTAAGCGATGGACTGATTTTGAGATAAGGCATTTTGCTTAAGTACACATTTAACAAGTGTAATATATCTCATTAACCAGTTTGATTTATAGTAATAAACACTGAAACATTTCAAGGTGGTAGAACAGCCTTTTTTAAAACTAAAAGGAAAGGAAAGCTTAACAAACTATAAAGAAATATAACCTGCAATGACTGGTGGTGATACTTGAGTTGTCTGTCCTGTAACTGCTTTACTATTAATTGGTTTTGCAAAGATCAGCTTCGTGATTACTGGACCAGAGGTTGGTGTTCGAGGCTTCTTAGCAATCTGAAATATATAAATAACTATGAAAACCATTTTTCTATAAAACACCTACTCAATCAAAATTAGACAAGACTGATATACAGAAGTAAATGTGAAACCAGCTCATTTAACAAAAACGTCTCAGTACTAATATTAAAAACATTCAAAATGCAGCCATTCACCTAAATAGTAATATCACATCCTTAAGCCATTATGTATTAATANTACCTTTGAATTTTATTTCAAATCCTTATCTTAGTCTCTGAGACATATGCATATCATGAAAACCAAATTAATTTTTTAAAATAATGTTTAAAATAAATGTTAAATAATAATGAAACCAAAAAATGGCATTAGCAGTATTCTTTTCCAAATAACAAATTATTCAATAATAAAAGATGGAGTAGAATACATTAAGAAAGCATAGTGCAAATGATAAAGACATCTGTAAATATAATCTCATTGGCCCCTGGAAGCAAAACATAAACACACATTAAAGATAGGCTTATGACTTTATCTTCAACTTTAGATCTATGTATGGGGCAGATAAAGAACTGTACAAGTTAATGCCTTAGGATACAAAGAGACATGTTTGGCAAAACAAAGACTATTCTGAAGGTGAAGCCTCTGAAATATTATTGACTAAAATATGATTTACTATAGTTTACTAGACTATAAATTCTTTGAAGGGAGAGTCTATGTTTTATTCACCTCTGATTTTACATAATACATGGTACATTGTTGCCCTGAACTAAAATTCTTCACAAGTCAAGGAATGTAGAATTACTGATGTTTTTATATTTAAATTATCAATGTATGCAAAGAAAAGCTTTTTCTAAAAGCCAGAAGCAGAAATTTAGCAATGACAAAAATCACAAATTTTCACAGCAGGAAGGACATTAAATATTAACTTTACATTTGGCAGATATGAAAACTGAGGCCCTGAAAGTACTATTATTGGAAATAATAACTCAAAATGAACAAACATGACCAACTTAAATTACAAAACATACTAGAAGCTGCAACTGATCACAGAACCAGGTAAACATCAGCTTTGTACTCTAACTATAAATTAAACTTAAAAACATATTTTCTTACATCTAGAATAAATTACTTCCTTACACTCAGAACACATTACTGACAAAACAAAATGTACAGGAAATACAAACCACCTTTAAAAAAACAAACCAGAGAGATCTACAACTACATATTAAAAAAATCCAAACTGCAAAACTCTGACATACCCAAATAAATCCATAATTGTACTTTACAAAACTGATGCAATTTGAGAGACATAAAGGGAAAATATTTCTCAAGTGTATTTACAGGCCTAGAACTCTAAAGTAAGTTAGAATAGGTTGTCTATTGACTTAGTATTAAGAATCTCAAGAGGCAGAGGTCCTGATATTTTTGGAAATCTGTATCTTGCAAAAAATAATCTTAGCTACAGTTTGGGAACTTAAAGTATTTCCCCATTTTTAACTGATTTTCACAATCACACAACAATACAAATACTTACCAATGAGGAAAAAAATGTAAACAATACTACCAAAAGCTCATTAATTACTCAAATGAACAATCTTAACTTGCCCGTGTGGTTTTGTTTCTTTAATGGAGCATAGCTGAAAATAAGGATTTCCAGTTCTGTTAAGGAATCTTGCTTTTTGTATCATGAATTAAACTACCCTAGGAGAAACTTAGTTTTATTAACTAGAACAGAACATAAAGGATCATTTTTAAACAAATGTATCTAATTAACAGATTAACACAAAAATGAATCAAAAAAGGAAATTTACAAATAAGACTGCCAAATACGTGATCGAATAATACATGCAGGTAATCTCAGGCACTGTGCTGTACAGATTTAGGAACTAATAAGGAGTTATGCTGTTCGAGACTGCTAATTATTTACTATCCTTACATACTATGCAGAAGAATCACAGGAAAGGGTTTATGTATCTGTAATCAGGTGTAACTATCTCTGTTACTGCCTCTGGTTTCAACTGTCACCTCTTTCCTTCATTTTTCAAGATGGGTCTCCTTCTTCCACCCTTTCCTGTGGTCCACTCCCTAACAGCGTCAATCCGATTAAACTTAAGACAATGCTGAGGACCATCTGGGGGAAAAAATGAGAGGATCATACACACTATGTAATACTAAACCAAATACGCTGGTACCTAAAATGGACACAGATAGGCATGTAGCTTTTTGCTTGTTTTTTTCTGAGCCTCAGAGCTTTAGAGGCTACTCATGAGCTGAAAAGATTTGAGTTACCTAAAAATAACTGGCCAAGAAGAACAATATTCTAAATGGGGTTTTCTTTTGTTTTTAAATAGAAGTTCTTTTTAAATAAATAGAATCACATGTTATAAAAGTAATGACAATAAGAGAAGTTATAAAAATTAGACCCCAGTTTTCATTTTTATTGTTGGTACTTGGGGGATTATAGAAGAAAACTAGTGGGTACAAGTAAACTGGTCTTACAAACAGTATGTATACACTGCTCTATTAAATGGAAAAAAACCCACAACATTCTGATTTACATTATCAGTATCTTATAAACATGGCTATGATCCACATCCCCAAAGCCAGACAAACTCTGGTAAACCAGTAAAAACAAGTTTCACAACTGATTTTTAAAAGGACAAGTTGAGGACAAGGTGCTTGATGGTGACAGGATCTCATTCAAGAGATCCTCATCAAAAGAAGTAAAAGGAAATCAGAGATAAGTGAGAGACGATTGTGAATGAGAAAGCAAAGAACATCAAATGTTTAACAGTGGCAAAAGGGACATGGACAAATTATATATAAAGTCTGAGAAATCGTATGAAGTTCTTAAATAAAAAGTCCACGAAAACTAAGATTCTATTTTGCCAACATAATAACAAAAACATTTTTTCTAGTATCAGCTGAGAGTGAATAATCCCCCAAACCTTGCTCTCTTCCTTTCATGCATTTAGTTCTCATGCCTTCTCCTTTTTTCTAAAAGCCAACTCTTTAAAACAGGAGATGCATTTGTGTTCCCTGGTCTTAAGTGGATCATTGTATTTCTAAGCATAGTGCTGACCTAAAAAGGCCTACCTGGACACGAAAAATGGGCAACCACTTAACATATGTTCTGATAACCTTCTAGCTTGGGTTTCTATTCATACTAACAACGGGTACTATTTTGAAGGATCTTCAGTGTTTTGAGAACCATACCAAGTACTGATCTTAATGTGATTCATCTTGATTAAATAGCCATCTTACAGCTAAAGTAAAAAACTCAGAGAAAATAAGTAGCCTATCCAAAGTTCCACAGCATGGTCGGTCCTGCAGAAAAGTGACTGAAGTCCAGTTGGTCCAATTCTAAGCCTTCCGTCACACAGCACTGTCTTTCTACACTGCAAATACGAGTGATGCAGGGGACAGTATGTTCCAAAGAGGCACATACTGGCTGGTTTGCACTACTGCTGGCTCGAACAGTTTCTCAGAGCAGCAACTTCTCCTAGACTTTGGCCATCTGTTAGCTGAAAATATCATGTCTGAATGATTTTTTGACAGCCCAGCACCAACTCTGCCATCTTTACACCAGCAGAACATCCTTGGACTCAAACTACGACTGAGAATAAAATGTGTTTCAAAATGAGTAAAAAGCTATAAATACACTACGCATTGGAATTTAACCACAATTAAGTTCTAAGTTCTCTGGCAGAAATTTTCAAAAGCATTAGACATATCAAAGACTTTACAAAAAAAAAAACAAACCGCACAATTACTAAAAGCAACATTCAACAGGATTCAGTAACAACTATGCATTTAATCACCCTACACATACAACTATGAATCAATTTAATATTTAACATGCATTTTCATTAAGAAGCCCCCTCTTTTTTTTTTTACCTGTACTGTTTTTAACTGTTGGGTCTGTAACACAGAGGGCTGAGTTGTAGTATTAAGCAGTTGACTTCCTGGGGTCAATGCTGAGACACCAATGACAGGTTTCACCTCTGGCCTCCCTCCAATGGTAACTACTTTAATTTGCTGCGGTGGTAACTTAGCATCTCCTGACTGGGCCTGAGTTGTAACTTTCTGAGCCTGGGGTTGGCTATGGGGTAGTGCTAAAACAATTGGTGAACCAGACTTGCCCAAAGTTGTTAAAATTAACTTCTGTCCATCTGGTTTAAGGGTCTGATTGCCAAGTTTAAGATCAGATGTCTGTGATACTTTGTTTAAAATAAT
Organism: Redunca redunca; assembly: GCA_006410935.1. NCBI lineage: Eukaryota > Metazoa > Chordata > Mammalia > Artiodactyla > Bovidae > Redunca > Redunca redunca. The sequence goes on from SJYQ01003503.1 coordinate 73,777, forward strand.
CTGATTGGCTGATATAGTCACAGGAGTCTGAGCACCAAGTTTTTGAAGGCCACTTGGAAAAGCTGGTTTCACTGTGGTATTAGAATCTGCTTTAGTGACTGTGGTGTTCACTGCAACTCGGGTAGTGTGGTTACTGTGCACTGTGATTGGTTCCGTGGAAATGGGCGTGGCTGCAGAGTCACCAGTAGAATTTATGTTGACAATTTCTTCCAGTTCTGTCTCCATGGGAATTGGGGATGAAACAATAACAGCCTCAATACTATCATCATCCACTAAAGTTATACCAGTGTCCATTATCTCCTCTGGAAGCAAACTATTCACCTCAGCTGGCACCACCTCCATGATCGTTCTCCTTCGAGAGAGTTGATCAGGTGCTGCAATAAAAGTTAAAAAATGAATAAATTACTATCTTTCAAAACAGATACAAGAGAAAAAAATTAGCCAAGAAAAAATGCAAATGACAAAAATTTCTACTGATGTATAGCTGAGTGAGGGATATTCCTAATGCATATCTGTGTTAAAACATTTCAACAAATCCTCAACCTTCAAAAATCTGAAATATAAGTCTTATGGGACACAAAACTAGAAGCAAACATTCTCATTTACCATGTCTCAATCTAAAAGTATACTGCATTCAGGCAATACATAATTACAGGAAACTCTTTTCCAATTCCTGCTCATAAATAAAAGCTTTTAATCTTTGACATGTCTGATCATCTTATTTCTTCCCAGTTCTAGGGTTTTCCTCCCTGCTAACAACACTTGAAAACTTCTGATTTGCACAAGGAAATAAAGATTTAAATAAAAACAGATATTAGAAAATATAGTCGAACCTCTAGTGAAAGAGGTCCTAAAATGAGGTAGGTGATGGTGAAGGGTGAAGTCGCTCAGTCGTGTCCGTCTCTTTGCAACCCCATGGACTGTAGCCTACCAGGCTCCTCCGTCCATGGGATTCTCCAGGCAAGAATACTGGAGTGGGTTGCCAACTAAGTCATTTATAAAAATCCATTAAATACTCAAATTGATGTTAAAGAAGTTTCTAGAGTAAGCCACCTCAGCAACTGCAGGTCAAATGGGTTATAAGTCCCCAGTTTGATCCATCAGCTTCATATTAAAGAGATTTTCATTTGGAAAGAAGAGTCTCAACTCCTCCTCAGCTATTTAGGATGTCAAAAAGGGAACCATTGAAGTGGTATACAACCAGTTCCCATAAAGGAAAAAGAAGATGGTAATGATAATAATAAAGCAGATCACAAATCAGAACTGTGAAGCTTTCAGCCAAAAGTCATGAAAAACTTCCAGTAAAAGAGTCAGTACCATTATCTTCACATATTAAAGAATATCTCATATTTATGACTGACTACATATCTTATTTGGACTTCCCTGCTGGCTCAGCAGTAAAGAATCCTTCCACAATGCAGGAGACATGGGTTTGATCTATGCATCGGGAAGATTCCCTGGAGGAGGAAATGGCTACCCAGTCCAGTATTCTCGCCTGGGAAATCCCATGGACAGATGAGCCTGGCAGGCTACAGTCCACAGGGTCACAAAAGAGTCGGACATGACTCAGTGACTGAACCACCACCAAACAAGTTATTTGCCCAGAGTATATCAAAGATTCACAGCAACCTAATCAGTAATTCTTTCTTTTCCCTTTTTTTTACATATAAAAATGCAATCCCCATTCCAAGATTAATAGTCAACAGACATGAGTGGCAAATTATAATTGAGTAGCACTAATAAAAACTAATACTGCCAAAATTAATCATCATTATTGAGCATTTACTACCTACCAGTGATGGCATAATTTAACCTATCCTGATAACAACTCCAAGATGCATCATTTTACAGATGAGGAAACTTAGAAAGATTAAACTCTATGCCCAAGGTCACATAGCTTGTAAATGATAGAGCCAGAACTCAAACTCAGGATATGTTTTATGATACCAAAGTTCATAATTTTAAGCACACAATTTACTGCCTTAAAAAATAAGTCTACTCCTTTACAGTCAACCCTCTACCCCAAAATTCCTACTCTACACAACCACTGGTCTATTCTACAACTTCACTAGTGTTGCCTTTTTGCCCATTTTAGAACTTCACGAAGATGGAATCATATATTATATAAACCCATGGTATAAAGGATGAGCCTCTCCCCTTAGCATACTTTTTGAGATTTATCTTTATTCTTACACTTATTAGTAGCTCAGTTCCTTTTTACTGCTGAGTAATATTCCATTGGATGAATCTACCACAATTTGTTTATCCATTCATCTGTGGATGGACATTTTGACTGTTGTTTGGGACTGTCATGAATAACATTGCTAAAAAATCACTGGAGGTTTTTGTGGACAGATGTTTTCATTTCCTTTGAATAATTACCTAGATGTGGACTTGATGGATCATAAGGGAAATTTACTTTTAAGCGTGGGCTTCCCTTATGGCTCAGTGGTAAGGAACCTGCCTGCCAATGCAGAAGCGGGTTCAATCCTGGGGTCAGAAAGATCCCCTGGAGAAGGAAATGGCAACCCACTTTAGTGTTCTTGCCTGGGAACCGAGGAGCTTAGTGGGCTACAGTCCATGGGGTTGCAAAAGTCGGACACAACTTAGTGAGTAAACAACAACAATTTTAAACTTTGAATGAAATATGCCAGACTATTTCCCAACTTGGCTGTACCATTTTATACACCTACCAGCAATGCATTGGATTTCCAGCTGCTCCACTTTCTCACCAACAACTGGTTTTGTCAGTCTTTTTAACTTTAGCCATTCTAGTGGGTGTGAAGTGATAGCTCATTGTGGTTTTAATTTGCCATTTCCAGATGACTAAATATGTTGAGCACCTTTTCACATGAATATTACCTATTTGTATATCTTCTTTTTTAAAGTACCTGTGTGTTAAGTCTTTTGCCAATTTAAAAAAAAAGGATTGGGGTTTTTAATCTTCTTATTGAGTTGGGTGAGTTCCTTATGCATAATGCAACATCATCAGTCACAGTAACTTATAGCTCAGAGGAAATCACTAGGGTTTGGGGGATCCCAAAGTATGAGCACTTCTCTAGATTCGGCTCTTCCTGGTCAGTAGAGTCCCCCTCCCGCTCTTTCAGAACAAGGCATTTATGGAACAGGCTTGCTGAAACATCAGTACCAACTACACACCCCCACACAGTGGCACATCAGCTTCCCTTTCCTACTGCAAACCTTGTCCAAGCCCTATCAGCTGTTTCTCAACATTCCACCCAACAAAGAACGAGGAGGAGGACGACTTGGGTGTCACTACCCAATGCAGCCATTAAGTTTGACTCTCTTCTCCCTAAAGATCCCCTTGAAGGTTAACAACGAAGTCAAGGTGTTAGAGGAGGAGAGGTCACGCCACAGAGGGAGATGGTGGCCTGACAGTGCATTTACTTTCAGTTTCATGCACTCACACTTGCAGATCAACGGAACAAACTTCTAATGTTTTCAGTCCACCCAAATCCTCACTTCTGAGATCCTTCTCTTGGCCTGGGGGACTTCTGGACTCAGCAGCTACAGCCTAACTGCCTTTCGGCTAGGGCCACAGAGTGGAGTATACGGCAACCAGAGCAAGCACCATCCAGGCCACCTCTCAGCTTAGGCCCTGAAGATTCTAGGAGGCAGAACACTGAAGGGCTCCTACTCCTCCTGCCCCCACCACCCTTGCCTGCCACGTGGGTGAGAGCATTCCCTACCAGATGCCAGTCTTTGCAGATCCCCTAGCCCAGCCTGCAAGGCGTTCATCCTTCCTCTTTCAAGAAGCCACGTCTATGTCAGCACTCCATGCTTATGGCTTAAAACTGTCCAGAACTGGGAGGCAGTTAAGATTCTAGACTCTCCTTACAAGCTAACAAAGCTGCCTGCCACAGTTTCGTGGAGACTGGCAGACGACACGGTAGTCCTAGGACAGAGAAGGGGACTTATCATGCCCAACACAGCAAGGAGTGAAAGCACAGTGTGTGTCTTGGTTCCCTTGTTGCCCCGGTGTCCCACAGGGCAGACATGGAGAGGTGCCCAGGCGTATGCTGTGCAGGCAGTGGGTTTACACTGAGGAACCCTGCGCCTAAGGAACCTGAATCGTTTCTCATGGGCTGAAGCACACCTGCCCTTTGTCCAAAGGGAGATATTATCTTTATGACACTGGACGTATAAGCAAACCTGCCCTCTGCTACGACAGGAGTCACTAACTCGATTACCCAAGGCTTTATGCTATACAAACATCCTGGAGAAAACTGTCACTGCCTCTCTTGTAACAAGTACAAAACTAGAGAGACCCATGGGGAGCTGTCTCCCAACAGTATACCTCTCTATTTATTTATTTTAGCAACGTGTTTTGTACTTCGAGTGTTTAGGCCTTGTATATATTTTGGTAAATTTATCCCTAAGTGTTTTGTTTTTTTTGATGTATTGTAAATGGCCTTATTTTCCAACCGGTTGGTTGTTGCTAGTATATAGGAATTCAACTGACTATTCTACACTGTCCATGTATCTTACAACCTTGCTAAACTCACTAAATCTTGTGTAGAGTCCACAGGATTTTTTAGAAAGATAATTCATATTATTTGAGAATAATAATTATCTGTATTATTATTCATAATAACAACAACAACCTGTAGTTTTTCCTTTCCAACCTGCACGTCTTTTGTTTCTTTTCTTGCCTTGCCAAACAGGCTAGGACCTCCAGCAGAATGTTGCATAATAGCGGTAAGCACAGACATCAGTAAGCGCAGACATCGTTACCTTGTTTCCAGTCTTAATCTTAGCCGTAGGTTTTTCACAAATTCGCTCTGTTGGGTTAAGGAAGGCAACTTATAGTGCCAGAGTGTAGTTGTTTCAAATGGATCCCTAATCATATTTTTTTCTGCTACTAGGGAGATAAACATATTGCTTTTTCTCCTTTGTGAAAGTCACTCAGTTGTGTCTGACTCTTTGCGACCCCATGGACTACACAGTCCAAGAAATTCTCCAGGCCAGAATACTAGAGTGGGTAGCATTTCCCTTCTCCAGGGGATCTTCCCAACCTAGGGCTCCCACATTACAGGCAGATTCTTTACCAGCTGAGCTACAAGGGAAGCCCAAGAATACTGGAGAAGGTAGCCTATCCCTTCTCTAGCATATCTTCCCGACCCAGGAATTGAACCAGTGTCTCCTGCACTGCACGTGGATTCTTTACCAATTGAGCTATCAGGGAAGCCCATTTTCTCTTTTAGTCTTTGAGTTATATTGATTTTACTAAGCCAATCTGCACTGCTGAAATAAATCCCACTCAGTAAAATTATATACAATTATATTCTATATATATTGCCAAATTCTGTTGGCTAATACTTTATTAAGTAATTTTGTCTATACTTATAAGAGCTCTTGGTCTGTAGTTTTTTTGTAGTGGTTCTCTGGGGACAATGCCAGTCTAACAAAATAAGCTGGAACATTGCCTTTTTTCAATTTTCAAGAAGCATCTACATGGAACTGTTACTATTTCCTCCTGAAATGTTTGTTAGCATTCACCAGTAAAGCCATCAGTTTAACTATAAATTCAATTTCTTAAATAGATGTAGGGTTATTTGGGTTATCTCTTTCTTTCAAATGACCTTTGATATTTGATAGTTTGTATCTTTTAAGGAATATGTCTATCCCTCTAAGTTGCCAAATTTATTAGCATAATGTTACACATAGTATTATTTCAATGTCTGTAGAGGTAGCAACTCTTCATTTCTTATTTTGGTAGTTTCTGTCTTTTCTCCTTTTTTTTCTGATCAGTCTGGAGATTTTTCAGTTTTATTGATCTTTTCAAGAATCATTTTGGCTTCACTGACTTTTCCCAACAGTTTGTCCATTTTTAATTTAATTGACTATTATCTTTATCTCCTTCCTTCTGCTTACTTTGTTTCTTCTAGAAGCTTAAAATGGAAGAACAGATCAGGATTCAACAAACCATAGCCTACAGACCAAATTAAGACCATAGTCCATTTATGTATTGCTCTCCAACTAAGAATGATTTTTACATTTGTAAACAGTTGGGGGAGGGGTCTACAAAACCTAAAATAGTTGCCATCTGTCCCTTTACAAAAAGTTTGCCAACACTTGGTTTAGATCATTGATTTTAAACCTTTCTTCTTTCCTAAAATAAACATTTAGTGTTAAAAATTCCCCCAACACTGCTTTAACTGCATTCTGCTAATCTCAATGTTTTTATTATCATTCATTTCAAATCTTTTCTAATATTCCTTGTGATTGTATCTTAGACACATGGAAAATAAAGAAGTGTGCTATTTAATCCCCAAATATTTGGGGATTTTTCTACCTTTTATTATCAATTTCTAATTTACTCCTATCATTGTCAGAGAGTGTAATACTCTACCATTTCTACTGTGTGAGATGACATTTGGAGACTTGTTGGAGGCTCAGCGCATGGCCCACCTTGGTGAACAGTGCGCGTGCATGCACCAGAAGAGAATGTGTGCTCTGTGGCTGCTGAGAGGAGTGCCCCTTAAATGTCCAATAGGCCAAAATGGCTGAGAGTGCTGTTCAGGCCTTCCAGTCTTTCTTTTCCCTCTTCTACCATTACTGAGACAGACTGTTAAAATTCTCAAATATGACTGTGGATTTGTCTGTTTCTCCTGTGCATTTTTAGTTCCTCATGTATTTTAAAGCTCTGTTATTAGGAACAGCATGTCCCCTTCTGACTGGTCCTATTAAAAGAGACCAGGAGCTATAGGACTAGGAGTCTCCCTTGGAAGTAGGAGTAAAGTTCAAACTTCCAACCAGAAAAGGTCTGATCGGTCTGGCCAGTCTCTAAGCAGCATGCGCTGTGCAGAGTTCTGGAGCCAGCACACCTCACAGGCCACTGAGCAGACTGCAATAACTGCTTTACGATTAGACATCCCTAGCTGTTTCAATCAGGGTCACATGCAGGGCAGGGTGGCCTCCGCTAAAAGAAAACTCTCAGAAGGAGCTTGTGGGCATGGCAGGAAAGGGTTTGGCCATCTAGTGACATGAATCATCACTCTAATTTTATCCTTTAGGAATGGAAGATATGCCCTAGCACATGCAACCTCATCACCCCTGTGTTGAGGACCACTCCAAGAAGAGAGAGAGGAGAGGATCTTCACAAGCCGACAGGATAGAGGAGCTGTGGTTTACCTCATGTGTCTGAAGGGTTACCTCTCAAGGTATGGAAGGAAAAGAATAGCAAATATACAACACATTTCCCATGCTTCCAATATTTTCTGCTCATAAAACAAAGTTTTTAAAGCTTTAAACTACTTTTTAATTTTTATCAGTATTTACTTAACAAATATGTATTGCTTCCCAGCTTTCTGGAGGGAAATTAACCAAAGCCCTTGCCCAGACAGACTTTAGAAGTCAACAGAGACCTCAGAAGTCAATAGAAGAGTGGCATGATCACAGCTATAATTTGGGAGGATTAACTTCACCTTGCAGTTTTATTGGACGGAAGGCAGGGAAACCAGTTACAAGGCTATTACAGTAATTAATTCAAGTCAGAGATAAAGGGAGGGTCTGATTTAGGACATTAAAATATATAAATACAACATAAAAACAATGTAAGATAGAAACGACAAATGCTCTGTCCCTTCACACTTTATTTTATTTTTTTTTGAGACTACTGCCAGAGCTGAAGCACTGTTCTTTTTCTTAGTTACAGGTGGAGGACAACCTGGTAAACAACTATTTTCAGTCTTGCACATAATAATATCAAGTGGTGAACTACCACCATATTATAGATGATAACTTGTCAGATGCTGGGACAGAAACATCTGGATGTTTAAGAACTACACTTTTGTACCTAAAGCTTACCACCAGCACTAACTGGTTAAGTATACTACTTGGATTTTAGCTTTCATTTCTAAGGTTTAGCATCAACAACTCAAAAACTGAGTACAGAATTACATTTCTCAAACTAAACTGGGAGTAATGGACTGTAAGACATGAGTTTTGAAGAAATGCTGGGAAGTTTGTATTTTCATTTCAGTAATATATTTTTTTAAAAAGTATATTCTGGATTACCACCATCAGTGGTACCAGAATCAGAGTGAGCTAAAGAAAAAGGTATATAAGGATCTTACAAGGTAAATGATATATTTAAGACACGTGGAAGTCAAACCACCTAACCGGTGATCTAAGGAGGAAAGTTCTGTGACACTCAAACTTAGAAAAATAGTGTAGGAGTTGAGTTATCACATGATACACAGCATGGGGCTTCCCAGGTGGCTCAGTGGTAAAGAATCTGCCTGCCAATGCAGCAGATGCGGTTCGATCCGGGGTCAAGAAGATCCCCTGGACTGGAACCTGGCAACCCCCTCTGTATTCTTGCCTGCAGAATTCCATGGACAGAGGAGCCTGGCGGACTACAGTCCATGGGGTCCCAAAGAGTCTGACAGACTGAGTGACTGAGCACGCACACCCACACACAGCATATGGAAAGGTCCACGTCTAGTCATGGCAGCAAATGGCATACCGACTATGCAAGCAAAGTTTCCGTTTCATCAAAACATCATTCATCACCCTAAATTTTACTGGCTCTATAGTTTTGTTCATATTTCATTTATACTTCCCTAAAAGCAATAAGCATAAGGAATTTATATACATCTAAAAATTAAGTATTTTAATACAGTGAAACTATTTAGGCCAATCCTGACAATTCACAATATTTTTTCCCTTTAAAGAGGGACTGTATATTATTCATGCTGTAAGACGAACATGGAGGAAAAAACACGGAGGTGCAAATCAGAAAGATGTGTTTCCAAATTTTGACTCTCCTCATTGCTTATCATGTAGCCCTAAGCACCAGCCTCTCTAAGACCCAGTTTACTAGCAGAGTTACTGTGAAGATAGTTATGTGGTATGCCAAAGCACAAATGAAAATTCTTCTCTTCTTTCTCTATCTAAATTAGCTTCTCCTGACTTCTGTCTTGCTTAATTTTTATAATTTGTGTGTGTGTGGTGGGGGCTGTGCCACATGGCATGTGGGATTTCAGTTCGCTGACCAGAGATTGAACCAGGGCCCTGGGCAGTGACAGCTCGGAGTCCTAACCACTGGGCAACCAGGGAATCCCCTCCCTATAAGATTTTTAACCCATCATATATCATGCAGGTTACACCTTCACAATATGTCCTTCCCACTGCAACCAAGAGTTTTTAAATCTCCGAAGCTCAGAGCCAACTACTGTATTTTTTACCTTTATCTTCTCTTACCTGTGACACATCCCACAGAAAAACCTACAGGACTTATCTCACCTGAGTGCACCTCTGAGGCTGTCACTCTCCTACTCAAACATTTTCTGTAACCCTGAAGGCCTTCTGCATTACGGCCCTACCCAACCTATCCTTCCAATGTTACCTCCACCAATTCCAAAAGTGATAGTTTCCTGGAGGAGGGAATGGCAGACTACCCCAGTATTCTTGCCACGAGAACCCCAGGAACAGTCTGCAAAGGCAAAGATACTGAGGCGTCTCCAAGCCGTAGCACAGTACGTGACACACAGTAGAAACCCAATAGTAACATTAGAAAAAAAAAAAGTAGTGGGAATCTGCAATGCTCCTCTTCACCAAAAAAAACACCCGACTAACTCCACTGGCATAACTCTTCACGCTTTCTAACACACTTCTATTAAAAGGCAACCCTCTCAACAATAATCTAAAAACTGGTCTTTAAAGACAATCACAAGGAATCACAAAAAGACAATGGCAATGGGTGATTTAAAAAAACAAAAACAAAAAAAGCCAATGAATAAGCATGCTTCTTTATTTATTGGGCTTCCCTGGTGGCTCAGCTGGTAAAGATTCCGCCTGCAATGTGGGAGATGTGGGTTAGATCCCTAGGTTAGGAAGATCCCCTGGAGAAGGAAATAGCTACCCAAATTCCAGGGACTGTATAGTCCATGGGGTTGCAGAGTTGGGGACACAACTGAGCGACTTTCACTTATTTTATTTTTAAAATTCTTAGTACTGACTTAGCAGCTGAGTTGGCAGAGACCAAACAACTGCAATGTAAGAGTTGTAAGAAAAAAACAGTAACAACAATCAAATTCCTACTGGATAAAACACCAGGAAAAAATGATTTTAAAAACTCATTAACTAAAACCTCTGAGTACTACTACTACTAAGTCGCTTCAGTTGTGTCCAACTCTGTGTGACCCCATAGATGGCAGCCCACCAGGCTCCGCCATCCCTGGGAATCTCCAGGCAAGAGCACTGGAGTGGGTTGCCATTTCCTTCTCCAATGCATGAAAGTGAAAAGTGAAAGTGAAGTCGCTCAGTTGTGTCCGACCCTCAGGGACCCAATGGACTGCAGCCTACCAGGCTCCTCTGTCCATGGGATTTTCCAGGCAAGAGTACTGGAGTGGGGTGCCATTGCCTTCTCCAAACCTCTGAGTACCTCTCAGTTATTTCCCCTGAAAAAATACTTTTGGTCTCTCAGTCCTCTAGTGAATAAATTTGGACACACAATGTGCAAGCTATACACACACATACACACAAAATATTTCCTCTCTGAATAGAACACACAAAGAATGAAACTGTATGACATGCTATGACATCATCTCTTTGTAGGAAACTTGGATATGGAAAACCATTGCTAATCATAAACATTACCAGGGGACATTTCTTAAACATTCATCTCTCTGTTCACTCATATACTCAACCTTCAACTGACCCAACCTACCACTACAAAAGCTGGAGGAAAAAAAAAAAATCAGAGGGCCCCAAGTTAATGTATAAAAATGTGATTCATATGTAACTTTTCAGTAACACTACTGTTGAGGATCTGCAGCACAATCTAAAGCATACATAGATCTTTAAGCAACCTAACAAAACCAGACTGTGGCTGTCAAAAGCTCAATCAGCCCAATTCTCCAGTTCTTGAAACAAAGGGCTAAAAAGTCCAGTAGGTTAAATAAAACAGAAGTCTCAATTCGTCTTTAACCAACTTAAAATTTGACTCGTGTCAAGTGTAAGCATCAAGTCATCACAACTTCCTTCTTAACAATGAAGGCAAAACTTGTGAACCAAAATAGGGCTCCCAAAGCTGTATTTCACTTGGATCATAAAACCTACTGTAAAATCTTCCATAACTTTATTCTCTGAATTCATGAAATGGATGAGAGGCAGGGAAACACATGGATATCAGATATGACGGACAGTATCTCAACTGTCATCTGCCGGATGGCAGGGGCCAAGGAGTCCTCTACAGATGACAGAGCCATCAAAGAAAGAGGCAACATTTTCAGTGATTACAGAACTGGTCCACAGGCTCACAAAACGTGAACATCCACACCCCAACAAGTTACAGACTATGATCTAAGACCCACAGCTTAAATGCAGAATAAAATGCCAACGTTCGGCCTCCTTAAGGAAACGTACAACCCCATAAACTGCTGGACATCATCAAACCAACACCCGCCGGAGTGGATATTTTAAACATTCAATCAGGAAACCAGGATAACTGCTAGCGGTTCCTCTAGGCCTCAGCAGCAGCCTTGGGTATAAGAGCAAACTCGAGTCCTCTTAATACTCAAAAAGAATAATGTTGATGTCATGACGAGGCTGCCGATCCTTTGCACTCTGAACTAGCCCTTCCTTGATCCGCCGGGCGATCCTTCGCCCACCCGCCCCCTCCCCACAAATAAAGCGACCTCGCAACGGAGCAGCCCTCGGGTAGCCCCTGGCTCCTCTACCTCCGGCGGCGGCCGCTTTCTCCTCCCTCCGGCTCCGAGGTGGGGGCTCCCGAAGGTCCCGGGCAATCCCGAGCCCGGGCGGTGCTGCTTTTGCGTGTGCACGCTGGCTTCGCCCAGCCGCTTCCTCCCCTCGTCTGCCGGACCTGGAACGCTACTGGGGAACCCGGGGGCCGCGGACGGAGTCCCGGGTGGCGACGCCGCCGCGGCCGCCGCCTCTGGTATGTCAGGGGCCGGGATTGTATTTCGAAAGATCCGCCATTTTCACCTCGTCATCACCATCACAGCTCAGCAGCTTCCCCGACAGCCCGAGCCCGGGCCGCCGCCGCCGCCGCCGCCAGTAACCTCCCCCTTCCTCCTCCTCCCCTCCCCGGCCCTCCCCTCCCGAGAGGCGCACACCCACATATCCGGGGAAACCTCCCGCCGGCCCCGCCAACCTTCAAATGCTCGGGGAGACACCACTGCACACACAGCCCACAACGAGACCTTCCACCCCGCCACGGAGGGGAAATCGCGCTACCTGCAGGGTCCCCAGTCCGGCATACTTTTGTTTTGAAGAGCAAAAGGAAAAAAAAAAAAAAAANGACAGAAAATATACAGAGTATACGTAATATAAGTGGTGTGGTACAGTCTGTAATGGAGCACGGAGGACATACAGGTCAACGAGGGAGGCTGTAGCTTGGGAACACAATGGAGGAGGTGAGGCATGCTGTAGTGGAAGCAGCAGTCACTTTGGAGTCAAGCAGTCCTGGTTTCAAATTCTGGCACCCTCACTAATTGGTATATAACGTTATTAAGTTTCTTTTCCCATCTACAAAAGAAAAATAACAAAGCTTCCCAGGATCCTGATGATCATGTAAAGTGAGGGGTGTCAAGCAGCTACACACACTGTCTGCCTCAAATGTTAGTTCTATTTTGCCAGAATCAACAGCACACCCATCCCGTCTACCTCAAATTCTATGGTTGGGATTTAGCAAGGCAGTTCAGGGGCTTCCCTTGTGGCTCAGCTGGTAAAGAATCCACCTACAATGCCGGAGACCTGGGTTGGGAAGATCCCCTGGAGAAGGGAAAGGCTACCTACTCCAGTATTCTGGCTTGGAGAATTCCATGGACTATATAGGATTTAGCAAGGCAAGTGGCATGAAATTAGCACAGGCTGGGTATGTGGAAGGAAATGTTGAGAAAGCTGAATGATGGCCAGGCCTTATTAAGGATCAGTAGGTGAGTTCCATTTATGAAGAGCTTTGAGGGCTAGTGTAAGAAAACAAGAGTCAGACACGACTGAAGCAACTAAGCAGCAGCAGCAGCAGCAGAAAGAAGACATCCTCGTGGTTACCATGGGCACCTCTGGAAGGAAGAAGAGAGTGAGATGGGTACCCAAACCGGGCTGGAACCTAGGGAAAAAAAGACTCTCCCACAGGAGAAAAAGTTTCAGGTTATTCCACAAGGCTAGCATAATCTGGATACTAAACCCCTGCCCCAAGGCAAAGAGCACCAAAAGAAAAGGAGAATTCTTCTATTCTCACTGTGACTTTGTAACAAAGACAAAATTGAGTATTAAGACATAAAATCCAGTAACACTGTAATAAAAAAAATTCACACTGTAACAAAGTATACTTCTCTACTTAGGAAGTTTGTTAAATTAAAGGAGAAGAGCCAAATTATATTTCTTAGAGATGTTCCATATAGCATTCAACAGCCATTTCTCTTTTTTTAAAGTGTGTGTAATTCAGTTGTTTCTAGTTTATTCACAAAGTTATGCTGCCATCACCACAGTCAATATTAGAGTTTTTTTTTTTCCTTTTGGCCTTGCTGTGTGGCCTTGATAGAACCCAGGCATCCTTCAGTGGAGGGGAAGAGTCACAGTCACTGAAGCACCAGGGAATGCCCTCAACAGCCATTTCTGAATTTTAAAAATGCTCAGCAAACTAGAAATAGAAGCACAGTTCCTTAACTGCATCAAGATTATCATCAGAAAACAACAAGAATATCATAGGTTAGAGTAAAAAGGCAGAAGCACATTAAAATCAGGGACCCACAAGGATGCAGGGTTATAAGAGTTATTTAATATTTTTCAGGGCATCCTAGTTAAATGCAATAAATACGAACATTACATAGAGAGGTTTAAGTAGTGGAAAAAAGAGACAAAATGGTCCTTATTAAAAAATAATCACAAAGAGCTCAGTGTTGTGGTTAATTGCATGGCCTCTGGAGCCAGACTGCCTGGGTACAAATTCTGGCCCTGCTACTTAGTAACTGTGTGAACCTAAGCAAGTTACTTTCCTCTTACATCTCTGCTTCCTCATCTATAAACTGGAAATAAAAGTATCATCAAAAGGTTGTCATGAAGATTAATAAGGTATTATGTGTAAAGCACATGGACCAGTACCTGGCATGTGGTGAGCACCATGACTGAAAAACTAGTAATAACCAAAGCTACAATACAGCCTAAAATAAATCTAACTTTTTACTTTTTTCAGGGAGAGCATTCTTAGCCCCTAAGAATCACTGTTTAAACAAAAGGGAAATTTTGTTTATATTTGCCTCAGGGCTTTTCCAGATGGACTAAAAGCATTTATTTAGCAAGTATTTGTTGATCATCTACCAAATGCTAAACACTCAGCAAGGCAGTGAGAATGAAGTCAGGAACACGACAGAGGACAGAGCACTCTATCCTATGGAACTTTCTGTATCCACACCATCTGATAGTAGCCACTTGTCACCTGTGGCTGTCAAGCAAAGGAAACATGGCTAGTGTGAATTTTCATTTCATTTCATTGTCATTAATAAATAGCCACATGTGGCTGATGACTGCAGCACTAGACAGAACAGCTTTACAGGAAGTGACAGGCAAAAACCAACAGGAAAAAAACTGAGAGATTTTAAATAAGAAGAGTTTCTCAGGAAGATATTAAAACAAAAAAAATTAAAGGATGGTGTAGAGGTATGAGTTGCTTAGATGAAAAACCAAAATATATTACTGGACACCTATTATGTACCAGATATACTGCTAGATACAAAGTACACACAAGTTAATAAACTTTTCTTAAAATATATTCGTTTCCAAAAGATTATTTAGAAGTTCCTCTGCTCTTGGGTCCATTTTCATAAATCCAGGATGTCTCTATGAAGCAACCATCATGTGTAAATCTATATAGGTGTAATTATCACTTTTATTTCTTTTTCATTATCATATAACTTTTTATAATAGATACACAAACCCCTTATCAACAATTTTAAAATCCAAAATGTTTTGAAAACTGAAAAGTTTCTGGAAGCTTATGGCAAACTCATTTAGTAGGAAAAGCAATATGACAATAAGGTATTAATGTTCTCTAGAACATCTCATGTGAATATACCTATGTGTCAGTGCAGAAATATGAATGTGTTTGATTATGGAATTTGATAAAGGCTAAAGAGTTTGGAAGGAACTTTCTGAGGTGATGGAAATGTGTTTGACCTTAATTGTGGTCTTGGTTATGTAAGGGCATATACCATGGCCTAAACTCATTGAGTATACTTACAATGGATGTGTTTTATTATAACACATGTGTAAATTATCCATTAAAGTTGGTGTTAAAAGGAAAAAAAAAAGACAGTTCCTAAAATTTGTGCACTTGCTTTCTAAAATTCAAAATAACCTCAGTTCCAAAACACATCGCTACCCAGGGGTTTGGAATAAGGGAATGCAGATCAGTATCAGAGAAGGCAATGGCAACCCAGTCCAGTGTTCTTGCCTGGAGAATCCTAGGGCCGGGGGAGCCTGGTGGGCTGCCGTCTATGGGGTCGCACAGAGTCAGGCACAACTGAAGCGACTTAGTAACGGCAGCAGCAGCAGATCAGTATCAAGGATTCCCTGGTAGCTCAGCAGTAAAGAATCCGCCTGCAATGCAGGAGTCATAGGAGCTGTAGGTTCGATCCCTGGGTCAGAAAGACTCCCTGGAGGAGCACATGACAACCCACTCCAGTATTCTTGCCTGGAGAATCCCATGGACAGAGGAGCCTGGTGGGCTACAGTCCATATGGGGTCGCAAAGAGTTGGACACGACTGAAGCGACTCAGATTCACGAGTGCAGATCAGTGTCACTTTGAACACATGCCAGGTTTTTTCACTTATGGTGCAGGATGTGATTAATAATGTCAAACCACCTAAAGAACAAAACCAACCACTAAAATCATCTGTTGATATCAAGTAAAGTTCATTTACTTTTCCTCTGGTTTTATGATTCTTTTGCCTCCATATTAGTCATTTTTGTTTTTCTACTACAAAGGATAGAAGTAGGGGCTACTCTGTTATGTTCTGAGGTTGTTGCCCTGTTCAGGTTATAACCAGCCCTGTGGTTAGGAATGGGGTTTTCCCTTGGAGGAAGTAGATACTGCCAATATCAGCCATCCTGGGAGGCACATCTTGAGACAGGATATGGGAACTTGAAAGAAGGGCTCACACAGAGAGAGGGAAGTGCTTCTTCTTTCTCAGCCTTGCTTATTCAGACTTGGACACAGAGTTCCAGGCTTCCCTGGTGGCTCAAATGGTAAAGAATCTTCCTGCAATGCAGCAGACCCCGGGTCAGGAAGATCCCCTGGAGAAGGGGATGGCAACCCACTCCAGTATTCTTGCCTGGGAAACCCCAAGGACAAAGGAGACTGGCAGGCTACAGTCCATGGGGTTGCACAGAGTCGGACATGACTGAGCAATTAACATACATTCACAGAGAGTTTAATGAGTTTGAAGGAATATTTCCCCTTTCCATCTAGTTGGGAAAAGAAAATGTCTGCCTCCAGAAAGACTAAAAACTAGGAAGAGGGTTTTTTTAGTTGACTTATTTAAGTATTCAACGTTTATTTATTTATTTTTGGCTGCGCTGGGTCTTTGTTGCTGTGCATGAGCTTTTCTCTAGTTGTGGCAAGTGGGGGCTTCTCTTTGGTTGAGATGTGTGGCTTCTCCTTGCAGTGACCTCTCTAGTTGTGGAGCACGGGCTCAGTTGCCCCTCAGCATGTGGGATCTTCTCGGACCAGGGACCAAACTGATGTTCCCTGCATTGGCCGGGGAATTCTTAACCACTAGAATTGTGGCTCAGCTGGTAAAGAACCTGTCTGCAATGAGGGAGACCTGGGTTCGATCCCTGCATTGGAAAGATCCCCTGGAGAAGGGAATGGCTACCCACTCCAGTATTCTGGCCTGGATAATTCCATGGACTAGGTAGTCCATGGGGTTGCAAAGAGACAGACATGACTGAGCGACTTTCACTTTCAGAACAACCCAGGGAAGGCTTTGCTTTTCGTTGTAATTATAAAATATCTTAAAATTGTTCATGGCTTATAATCACAAGCATTTATTTGTCTCCTGGTTTAGCCTAGATCGCTGGGCTCAGGTAGGCCAGGTGGGAACCTAGGCTTTTGGTTGGGATTCCATCTGTTCCATATATTTTATTTCTAGGCCCAAGCTAATAGGGCATTAGCTACCTAGGGCACAATCTTCTAATGGATCACAGGAACATAACAAAATGGAGTGGAAACATGGTATCCTTTTAAAGGTTACCCCTCTGCTTTAACTTGGTGGCTCAGATGGTAAAGAATCTGCCTAGAATCTGCCTGCAATTCAGGAGATCTCTAGCTTGGGACGATCCCCTGGAGAAGGGAATGGTTACCCACTCCAGTATTCTTGCCTGGAGAATTCCACGGACAGAGGAGCCCGGCGGGGTCTACAATCCATGGGGTCACAAAGAGTCAGACACGACTTGAGCAACTAACACTCCCCTTTAATCAATGGGCACACTGTCACTTCTGCTTATGTTCCATTGGCCAAAACAAGTCTTAACAACCAAGCCCAACATCAATGAGATGGAGGGTATGTATTTCTTTGTACTCTAGTGAGGGGTACTGCAAAGGGTATGGATGTATTACAAATTCTAGTACAAAGAGGAAATGAAGAATTGGGAGCATGGGTTCCAACCAGCAGAGGAGGTAAATGTGAAGATGCAGTGTACATCAGCCTAAACAGGTATAGCATGGGAGGAGGTCAGAACACTTTCATACTTTATAATCTTCATGAAAACACCCCCTTTCTTTGACTAAGACAAATGACCCTTCTATCTTTTGTAACTTGCAGTGATTATACAGAATTAACCTCCTTATTCCAGTGAAACTGTTACTCTTTGTTCTTCCTCTGTAAAAATTCTAGACCTGGCCCTGGCCTGGAGCCTGTGAACTTACAAAGCTACCCACAAAGCTATCTGCTACATAGTTGTAACTTACTGACTATAGTAACTACTCTGCTTTCAGTCCCAAGTCACAGAAAGCCCAAGGAAAAGTAGCTAATATATTTCATTCATTTTTTTTAACTTTTAATTTTGTATTGGAGTATAGCCAATTAACAATGTTGTGATAGTTTCAGATAGACAGCAAAAGGACTCAGCCCTATATATACATGTATCCATTCTCCCCCAAACTCCCCTTGCGTCCAAGGTGCCACATAACATTGAGCAGAGTTCCCAGTGCTATATGTAGGTCCTTATGGGTTACCCCTATGTATTATTTATTTATTTATTTGTCTGTACTGTGTCATAGTTACTAGGGGTCTTAAGTTGCGGCATGCTAACTCCTAGTTGCGGCATATGGGACCCAGCTTCCAGATCAGGAATCAAACCCAGGCCCCTGCATTGGGAGTCTGGAGTCCCAACCATTGGACCACCATGAACTGTCTGCACAGCTAATAAAATAAATAGCATAGAAATGGACTTCTCTTCGGAGAAGGCAATGGCAACCCACTCCAGTACTCTTGCCTGGAGAATCCCATGGATGGAGGAGCCTGGTAGGCTGCAGTCCATGGGGTCGCTAAGAGTTGGATACGACTGAGCGTCTTCTCTTTCACTTTTCACTTTCATGCATTGGAGAAGGAAATGGCAACCCACTCCAGTGTTCTTGCCTGTAGAATCCCAGGGACGGGGGAGCCTCATGGGCTGCTGCCTATTGGGTCGCACAGAGTTGGACACGACTGAAGCGACTTAGCAGCAGCAGCAGCAGACTTCTCTGGGATAATTCAGTAGAGAAAAGATATCCTCAAATTTCCTCGCTCATTCCTCCTTGCCATACCACAGTTCTCAAGGTTTTAATTCACAGGCTTGCCTTCCAGTGGCTGTCACCTAGTGCATACACAGACATAACACACAACACACAAATATTAACCACAGGGGAGAGAGATTTCTTCCCCTTCACCACTTTTTATTTGCAAGGTTAAACTTGACCCCTGGAAGACTTCCCATCATGATGCACTGGCCAGACCTGGACTGCATATGTCATCTTAAACCATTCACTATCAAAAGGAAATGGAGTTACAATAAATGGCCTAGAGCAGGGTTGGCAAATTAAATTGTCTCACAGGACACATTCGGCTTTTTTTCACGAGCTAAGAATGTTTCTCTATTTTTACACTTGTAAATGGAAGAAGAAGAAGGGAAAAGGGGGAAAGGAAGCCGAAGACGAAGAAACAGCAGCAAAGACGACAATGTGACTCACAATATCTAAAATACAATTTGACCCTTAACAGATCTGGCTCCTGCCCAGATCGACCATGACCTACCTTAGGAAATGAAGAAAGGCCTACCTTCCCTGAGCACAGTACCAGTGTTAGGATGGCCACGTCACACACGTATAATTTCCTCTGCTCTCCCCAAGCCCTGAGTTAAATCTTAGAAACCATTACTGAATGGTTCCATCGTCCACCGCTGCTGGGGTAAAGTAAAAGAAAAGTCAATGTGTAAATGGGTGTGAGGATGTAATGGGGTAGCAGAGGGTTTTCATTTCTGTTTTCTTAGAATGATAGTGGTTATTGAACTATCCCCAAAGAAAAGGTACAGCTGAAGGGAAAACCATTAAAATGTAAGGTCTAGACACCTTTCCTTTTATCACTCCAACATATCACTCCATTGTCTTCTGAATTGTGTAATTTGTGACCCTTCTGTGCTGTGCTTAGCTGCTCAGTTGTGTCTGACTGTCTGTGGTCCCATGGACTGAAGCCTGCCGGGCTCCTCTCTCCACAGAATTTTCCAGGCAAGAATATTGGAGTGCATTTTCATTTCCTACTCCAGGGATGTTCCCCAACCCAGGGATCAAACCCACATCTCCTGCATTGGCAGGCAGATTCTTTACCATTGAGCCACCAGGGAAGCTTCGAACTTGAGAGGTGGAGGTAAATATTATATATGCCTGGAAATGGGCACACATCTTTTTCTGCTAAGCTGTTAGTATAAGAGGTTGAGTTATTCTAGTCAGGAGTTGAGCTGGGCTTGGATTTTAGTGTTGCTATGGTTACCTTCAGTGCATCATCATTTTCAAATCCCTCTAAAGTTATTTTCTGCTTAGAGTTGGGGCTGCTTTTCTAAAGGGTGTTTTTTGTTTTTTTTTTTTCCCATCAGTGCTACTGTTCTACTTTCAGCCTTTAGGCTTTCTGTGCTTTTACCACTGAGTCCCTCTAAGCTCATGTGCTTCTCCCAGCAGCAACCTGCTTGCTATTTGGTACCTACTAGGCTGCTTGTGGGGATGGGGAAAGAAGACAGTTTCTCTGTGGTCCTGTTCCAGGTTCATTCTCAGGCAGGCTCTGTGTCTCTGGGTCTTGGGGATCCTGACCCTCTCTTGAGCATTATGAACTCTAATAGTAGACAGTTTCCAGGCCACTCTTCAGGATTAGAAGTTTTGCTTTGGGGATTTTTTGTTTGTTTGTTTGTTTCATTTTCCCCATTTTTCCAGCTGCAGTAGGGCTTTACTTGTCCCCTGGAGGACAACTGGGTTTGCTGCCTTCTCCCATCAGTTTGTCTTTGTTCCTTGCGGGAGGAAGGTCTGAATTTCTTCCTGCTTTTCCTGCAATGGCAGCCACTCCTCTCCGCTAGGCCTGAAGGACACAGAAGTCTTTCCCTTACTTCCCACTCTGCCCCCAATCTTTGTCTCGGCCGCTCAGTGGTGGTCCCTGGAGAAGAGCCTGTGAGTGGATATGAACTCTTTATATGATTGTGGTTCCCACGGGGTTCTATAAGCATGCCAACCTGCACTTGTCTCTGCGTGCTGATTGCTTCAGTCATGTCCAACTCTTTGCAACCCCATGGACTGTAGCCCTCCAGGCTCCTCTGTCAATGAGATTTTCCAGGCAAGAATAATGGCGTGGGTTGCCATTTCCTCCTCCAGGGGATCTTCCTGACCCAGGGATCGAACCCACACCTCTTATGTTTCCTGCATTGGCAGGCAGGTTCTCTACCACTAATGCCACCTGGGAAGCCCCAGTCTTCACTTCATCATTAGCAATGTATTTAAACATTCAGCAGAATTCTACCTTCCTCTCTGTATGGCTGCCCCATCTTCTTGCCCACACTCTCCCACAGGGGACACGGTGCCTGCATCCCCTCTGCATTTAGAGGCACCTGTCTTTCCCGAGATTTCAGGTCATGAGTTGCTCTATGTCCTCAGCTCTTTGAGTGGCTTAATAAAATCTATGATTCTTTAGGTTACCTAGATTACTGTTGTATGGAGGGAGCAATGCTTTTTCCAGCTCTCTCCAGCTAAACAGAAGCCGGAAGTCCTCCAGGTATTACTTTATTAAGGGGGTCTGAGGGTCTCTATTGTTGGACCACAAAGCTTACACAGTTTTTCCGAGGACAATCCTTCTGCTTACTCTCTCAACCCATCACTTCCTATTTGTCTTAGTAGCCCACAGACCTCTTGCTTTACAACACATGTTGAATATCTGCTTCTGGTTGCTGCCTCGGTTGGTGGCAGATTCGGATCATCCTTCTTCACCTTCCCAACATGAGTTCCTACTCAGCTTTGGATTTGTCTACTCCTTGATTGTAACGCGAGTCTGAGTGAACTCCGGGAGTTGGTGATGGACAGGGGCCTGACGTGCTGCGATTCGTGGGGTCGCAGAGAGTCGGACATGACTGAGCAACTGAACTGAACGGAACTGATTGTAATGCCCCCAGAGAAGGGAGATTTCGATTGAAACACTAGCACATTCTATAATGCTGGGATTCTCTGAGTCTCCTATTTATCCAACTATGTTCTTTTTGAAAAGATTTTTTGATGTGGACCATTTTAAAAGTCTTTATTGAATTTGTTACAATATTGTCTCTGTTTTATGTTTTGGTTTTTTGGCCACCAGGTATGTGGGATCTTACCTCCCTGACCGGGGACTGAACCCACACCCTTTGCATTGGAAGACAAAGCCTTAACCACTGGGCAACCAGGGAAGTCTGTATCCAACTGTGTTCTTTACTCAACAAGTATTTTTTGAGTGATTATGTAATACAAAGCACACAGTTCTGGATACTGGGTGGCTTACAAAACCAGGCTAGCACATCCCTTTCACCCACTTTCAACCATATGACTCCACTTGAAACATTAACACAGGGGAACCAGCAGACAGACATGGTGGGCATTAGGTGGCACAAATGAAGCCTCGGGTTACAGTGAGTATAGAGACAGAAAGCAAAGAAGATTGGAACAACTGGATAATAAAGAGAGTGTAGCCTGTGAACATCTATGGACCTCCTGGTAGAACGATAAGACCTACCCTGGCACTATTGTTTAGAGGATCTGTTGGTCATCTTGATATCAGAGGACCTTTGGGGAAGCCACACAGTTGTGTTAGAACATCTCTTCCTCAAAGGCTCTAAGAGCATAGCCTTTGAAACCACGAGAGAAGGCAGAAGACAACTTAAACCATAAACATAAAAACTCATAAAACTCATAAAAGCACCCAAGAAGGCTAAATTCAATACATACACACAAGATTATGCAACAAAAAGCATGACTTTGTTCCCTTTCAACATTAAGGTTTAACACTTAGTGAAATGCACAGATCTTAAGTGTACAGTCTGATAAAACTTGATAAATCCATACACTTCATGTAACCCACACACCTACCAACATATGGAACATTTCCATCACTTATACCTCTTGTTATCTCCCAGTAAATTCCTACCCTTCTCCACTTTCTTCTTTTTAAGCACTTTCTGATTCTCTATTATCATAGATTAGTTTTTCCTATTCCTAATTCAGAACTTCATATAGATGGAACCATATTACATGCATTATTTTTTAATGTCTGGCTTCTTTCACTCAGCATATTGTTTCTGAGATTCATTTATGTTGTTGCATATATCTGTAGTTTTTCCTTTTCAATGCTGAGTAGTATTATATTGAATGACTATACCACACCTTGTTTACCCACTTTCTTGATGATATGTTTTTTGTTTTTACCTGTTGTCATTGTTCAGTCCCTCAGTCATGTTGACTTTTTGACCCCATGGACTGCAGCACGCCAGGCCTCCCTGTCCATCACCAACTCCCAGAGTTTGCTGCAACTCATGTCCATTGAGTCAGTGATGCCATCCAACCATCTCATCCTCTGTCATCCACCTCTCCTCCTGCCTTCAATCTTTCCCAGCATCAGGGTCTTTTCTAATGAGTTAGCTATTCACATCAGGTGGCAAAAGTATTGCAGCTTCAGCTTCAGCATCAGTCCCTCCAATGAATATTCAGGATTGACTGGTTTGATCTCCTTGCAGTCCAAGGGACTCTCACGCGGCTTCTCCAACACCACAGATCAAAAGCATCAATTCTTTGATGCTCAGCTTTCTTTATAGTCCAACTCTCACATCCATACATGACTACTGGGAAAACCATAGACTTGACTAGACAGACATTTGCTGGCAAAGTAATGTCTCTGCTTTTTAATATGCTGTCTAGGTTGGTCATAACTTTCCTTCCAAAGAGTAAACATCTTTTAATTTCATGGCTGTAATCACCATCTGCAGTGATTTTGGAGCCCCCCAAAATAAAGTCAGCTACTGTTTCCACTGTTTCCCCATCTATTTACCATGAAGTGATAGGACCAGAGGCTATTATCTTTGTTTTCTGAATCTTGAGCTTTAAGCCAACCTTTTCACTCTCCTCTTTCACTTTAATCAAGAGACTCTTGAGTTAGTCTTCACTTTCTGCCATAAGCGTGGTGTCATCTGCATATCTGAAGTTACTGATATTTCTCCTGGCAATCTTGATTCCAGCTTGTGCTTCATCCAGCCTGGCATTTCGCAAGATGTGCTCTGCATATAAGTTAAATAAGCAGAGTGACAATATACAGCCTTGATGTACTCCTTTCCCAATTTGGAACCAGTCCATTGTTCCATGTCCAGTTCTAATTGTTGCTTCTTGACCTGCATACAGGTTTCATAGGAGGTAGGTAAGGCAGGTAAGAAATTCCCATCTCTTGAAGAATTTGCCACAGTTTGTTGTGATCCACACAGTCAAAGGCTTAGAGTAGTCAATGAAGCAGAAGTAGATGTTTTTCTGGAACTCTCTTGCTTTTTTCTATGATCCAATGGAAGTTGGCCATTTTATCTCTGGTTCCTCTGCCTTTTTGAAATCCAGCTTGAACATCTGGAATTTCTTGGTTCATATACTGCTGAAGCCTAGCTTGGAAAATTTTCAGCATTACTTTGCTAGCATGTGTGATGAGTGCAATTGTGAGGTAGTCTGAAGATTCTTTGGCATTGCCTTTCTTTAAGATTGAAATGAAAACTGACCTTTACCAGTCCTGTGGTCACTGCTGAGTTCTCCAAATTTGCTGGCATATTGAGTCCAACACTTTCATAGCATCATCTTTTAAGTTCAGTTCAGTCGCTCAGTTGTGAATGACTCCTTGCAACCCCATGAATCACAGCACGCCAGGACTCCCTGTCCATCACCAACTCCCGGAGTTCACTCAGATTCATGTCCATCAAGTCCATGATGCCATCCAGCCATCTCATCCTCTGTCGTCCCCTTCTCCTCCTGCCCCCAATCCCTCCCAGCATCAGAGTCTTTTCCAATGAGTCAACTCTTCGCATGAGGTGGCCAAAGTACTGGAGTTTCAGCTTCAGCATCATTCCTTCCAAAGAAATCCCAGGGCTGATCTCCTTCAGAATGGACTGGTTGGATCTCCTTGCAGTCCAAGGGACTCTCAAGAGTCTTCTCCAACACCACAGTTCAAAAGCATCAATTCTTCAGCACTCAGCCTTCTTGACAGTCCAACTCTCACATCCATACATGACCACGGGAAAAACCATAGCCTTGACTAGATGGACCTTAGTCGGCAAAGTAATGTCTCTGCTTTTGAATATACTATCTAGGTTGGTCATAACTTTTCTTCCAAGGAGTAAGCGTCTTTTAATTTCATGGCTGCAGTCCCCATCTGCAGTGATTTTGGAGCCCCAAAAAATAAAGTCTGACACTGTTTCCACTGTTT
>SJYQ01003503.1:99228-134377 GCA_006410935.1 Redunca redunca
GTAGAAACAGTGTCAGACTTTATTTTTTGGGGCTCCAAAATCACTGAAGATGGTGACTGCAGCCATGAAATTAAAAGACACTTACTCCTTGGAAGAAAAGTTATGACCAACCTAGATAGTATATTCAAAAGCAGAGACATTACTTTGCCGACTAAGGTCCATCTAGTCAAGGCTATGGTTTTTCCCGTGGTCATGTATGGATGTGAGAGTTGGACTGTCAAGAAGGCTGAGTGCTGAAGAATTGATGCTTTTGAACTGTGGTGTTGGAGAAGACTCTTGAGAGTCCCTTGGACTGCAAGGAGATCCAACCAGTCCATTCTGAAGGAGATCAGCCCTGGGATTTCTTTGGAAGGAATGATGCTGAAGCTGAAACTCCAGTACTTTGGCCACCTCATGCGAAGAGTTGACTCATTGGAAAAGACTCTGATGCTGGGAGGGATTGGGGGCAGGAGGAGAAGGGGACGACAGAGGATGAGATGGCTGGATGGCATCACGGACACGATGGACGTGAGTCTGAGTGAACTCCGGGAGATGGTGATGGACAGGGAGTCCTGGCATGCTGCGATTCATGGGGTCGCAAAGAGTCGGACACGACTGAGCGACTGAACTGAACTGAACTGAAAGACAGATTTGCATTTACAGATAAAAGGAGTCACTGAGTTTCAACTAAGATCAGTGGGAAAAGACACACCCAAGCACATTTGAGGGAAATTCCTGTTAAGAAAAGATTTTAAAGGCTTCCAAGTGGAAAGAACAAGTTTCCTACAGAAAGATGAAAAAAGAAAGAAGAACAACGAGGAGGATAAGGGGTGGGGGAGAGGGAGACAAGGTACTGGGAAGAAAATGGAGGAAGAAAGTGTGAAAACAGACAGGGAGCAAAATGACAATAAGCAAAAGCTATTTATTCAGAGCTTTCTATAGCAAGGAGGTGGTCACCATCACTTGTGTCTGAGTCAAAGGCAGGCATCTTTACAGTGGAAAAAAGGGGTTCAGGTGTGCCCTGACAAGAGGCTGTGGACATGAGGAGGCTGCCAGCAGCCTAACTTGAAGGGAGGTATCATGTGAATCATTGAGTGGGGGAGAGGGGGGCATATTTAGCTTTCCTTGGTTGGTCTTAAGTTATAGCTGAGGTTCCAATACCTTGGCCACCTTTTGCGAAGAACTGACTCATTGGAAAAGATCCTGATCCTAGGAAAGAGTGAAGGCAGCAGGAGACGGGGATGACAGAGGATGAGTTGGTTGGATGGCATCACCGACTCCATGGACATGAGCTTGAGCAAGCTCTGGGAGTTAGTGATGAACAGAGAGGCGTGGTGTGCTGCAGTCCATGGGGTCACAAAGAGTCGGACACGACTGAGTGACTGAATTGAACTGAAGTTACAACTGGGAGCAAAAATTTGGGAATCTGGTAGTTATTGATCAAGTGGTGACTATTTGGGACTGAAGGCTACAGGAGCTGCTGTTTGGATCCTGTAATGGTTAATGCAGATGGTGAATTGATTTCTTGGTCCAGATGCTGTAGACTGTGGGTCAAGAGTTTTATTTTAATATATGGTCTTGCCATTGCCTGTTTGCCTATTTAGTCTCTCAAAGAGAATAAAGAAAGAGAAAAGAAGGGGAGATAGAGAATGGAGGAAGGAAGGGGGTAAAGGAAGGAGAAAGAAAAAGAGAGGGAGCAGGAAAGAGAGAGAGCGAAACCACTGCACTGGAGCATGCATGCATACTCAGTCGTGTCCGACTCTTTGCAAACCCATGGACTGTAGCCCACCAGGCTCCTCTGTCCATGAGACTCTCCAGGCAAGAATACTGGAGTGCATTGCTGTGCCCTCCTGCAGGGGATCTTCCTGACCTAGGGATTGAATCCACATCTCTTACATCTCCTGCGTTGGCAGGCAGGTTCTCTTCCACCAGTGCCACTGCAGTGGTCTTACCTGAAATCCTGGAAGCTGGAAGACTGTGTGGAATACCATTTACAGATCACTGAGGGAAAAGGACAGCAACTCAGCCCAAATTCCACTTAAATGTCAGGATGATAGCTATTTATGAATACGCACAGATTCACAAGTTTGTTACCCAGGCACAATATCTGAGGGACCACTTCAGAGTAAACACTACCAAACAGTGAAACAATCAGAACAGAGACCTCATAACAAGACAAGGGAGATGAAGAGAGAGGAAATTTGGTGAGTAATTCACTTCGAATTTATATAGTAGTGCAAGTGAATAATGACAGTGTAACTGGGAATTATAACACACGTGGTCAATGAAGGATTCCTTGAATAGAAGAGACAGTGCAAAGGAAAACAAAATATTTGGTGGAATAGAATAAAAGCACCAACTTTTCTCAGTGAAACCTAGGAATGCAATGGAAGTGGAAGGGGCAGAAATAAATACTGTATGATCTGAAGGTTTCCACCAGGACTGAAGAGGGTAGAAATAAAAATATTTTAAGAGTCCCACTTCTTAAGGTATAATAAAGAGGCAGTGAGGGCCTCCCTGGTGGCTCCGCCAGTTAAGAATCTGCCTGCAATGAATGAGACTTGAGTTTGATCTCTGGGTCAGGAAGATCCCCTAGAGGAGGCCATGGCAACCCATTTCAGTATTCTTGCCTGGAGAAACCCATGGATGGAGGAGCCTGGTAGACTATAGTCCATGGGGTCATAAGAGTCGGATATGACTGAGTAACTAAACCACCACCACCACAAAGAGGCAATGGGGGTACTAACGTGTCTAAAAGGAAGGAAATACGAAAACATATTCTCATATATTACTGAAGAAAAAGTGTTTGATAGTGAATGTCAGAAGAGGGAAGGTATTTCAGTTCAATCGCTCAGTTGTGTCCAACTCTTTGCGACCCCATGGACTTCAACACACCAGGCTTCCCTGTCCTTTACCAACTCCCAGAGCTTGCTCAAACTCATGCTGGGGAAGGTAATCAGTAGTCAAACTGAAAAGAAGATGATATATTTTTTTAAGCCTTCATACACTTTTTTCATGACTGAAGTTGAAAAGAAAACAACAGAGGACATGATGGGGTAACATTATAAAATTAGAAACACCCAGAATGAATGGTGGAACTTGGGAAAGAATTAGAAATAAAAATATAATTTTTGAAATGGAGACTAGACTAGGAAGAAACCAGGAGTAAATTAAAATAACAAATAATACCTTAAGAGACAGAGAGAGTGAAAAGGAGGAAATTTTTAAAAATAAGAAGAATAAAAAGATTTTGAAGAAAGGTGGCTAGTATTAAAGCTAGGTGGATCTTCAGATTTAACATACAGATATAGTAGTTTCTGAAGAAAGAAACCAAAGGAATACAGCAAGTACAAGAAATTATAATGAAAGACAATGAGGTTGAAAAAAAATTGAAACTATGTATTAAAAGAGCACACTGTGTACCTGAGAATGACCCAGAATGACCACCAACAACGTATAGTCTAGTAAAACTACTTAATGTGAGAGGAAAATAAATCAGGGGACATCTAGGTAAAAAAAAATGTAGGTCATTTACAAGAAAAGAAAATTAGACTCTCATGTGGTATTTTTCAGCAATGCTTTATTCCCCAGGAAAATAGAGTATCACACTAAACAGTCTAAAGAAAAGTGAGCCAACGTTGATTATATCTAAGAAAATTGATTTTCAAACATAAAAGGCTGTTCACCTGAAACTATCACAACATTATTAGTCTGCCATACCCCAATACAAAATGTTTTTGGTGTTAAAAAAAAATAAAAATAAAATTTTTTAAAGTTTTTTTTTTTTTTTTAAGGAACAAGGCCTTCTTGGAGAAATGGCTGATTCAGGGACTCGTCTGGGAAACACAAGATAACTCTAGAACAATATTGCTAATAGCCTCAAGAACATATGGAACAGATTCAGAGTAGGAACTAGTGCTCAGAAAACAGCAGAACATATGCACTCACCTATTCTTTTTTTAAAATTATTATTATTACTTCTACAGCAAGGCATATTTGAGCTGGGCACACAAGACGCAGGAAAAGGACCCTGGATAGCCTTCTTTGCATATCTTTAGGGAAACTGTAAGGAGGAAGAGACCATCTATTAAGAGCTGATTACGTGAAAACACCAGATGTCTGACCAGGGAAACGGCCTTATTAAGTCAGGGTTTAGTGAGAAGAGCTCTGCTAGCAGTGACATCTGCTAAAGCAGTGCTACTCACATTTAATGTGCAACAATTACTAGAGGAATTTTGTCAACGTGACGATTTGGACTCACTTAAGTTGGGACTGGGACCCAAGGTTTGACCTAGTTAAAAGAACTAAGATTAGTGCACTTCCCATAACTCAGAGGTGCCCAGCTAGTTTCTTGTTAAGCAACTGAAATAAGGGAGGGAAAAATTCTCAGTGCCACCCAGGTTTGTTTTTCTCACTGCTATAACCAAACCTAAAACTAGGTAGTATTCTCTTAGAAGTTGAGCATTCGTAATCTGGAAAGGGAGGCTTTGTCACACTAAAAAGTTTTAGTAAAACTGTTGCTTACAATAACTAGAAAGGCAGAGGACCTCCCTCACTAGCTTGTAGGTCTAGCGGAGATATCTTGAAAAGAGCTGCTTTATGTATGTGGCTGCTGCTTTTATTTTTCAGCAAGGTATTACAAGAATTTCCCAGGTGGCGCTAGTGGGAAAGAATCTGTCTGGCCAGTTCCAGAGACACAAGAGATTCAAGTTCAATCACTGGGTTAGAAAGATCTCCTAGAGTAGTAAATGAAACCCCACTCCAGTATTTCTTGCCTGGAAAATTCCATGGGCAGAGGAGCCTGGAGAGCTACAGCCCTTGGGGCCACAAAGAGTCAGGGGTCACTGAGCATGCACGCATAAGGTACTACATGTAAAGTTTGAAGTCAGGGTAGATAGAGAACAGAATGTCTGGAAATTCTGGAGCTTCACTAAGTTGAAAAAGTTGACGGCTTGTGTAACCCTAAATTACAGGAGAGAAAACTTGGCTTAGAGATTTCTCAGAGCCCAGTGTGATTTTTTGGCCAAACACACATAAATAAAAAAACAACAGAAAGGAAAGATACACTGAAGCAAAAATCAAACTAATAGAGTTCTCTTCTCACTTAAGGTTATTCTTTCAGATGATTTCAAGGATGCCATCATTAAGATGTTAAGAATGGGTTGCATATGGAAGTCAGGATATAGGGCAGATTTAATGACTACTTCTAAAAAAAAACTTTAGGAGCTTCCTTGGTGGCTCAGACATTAAAGAATTTGCCTACAATGCAAGAGACCTGGGTTCAATCCCTGAGTCGGGAAGATCCCCTGGAGGAGGAAATGGCAACCCACTCCAGAATTCTTGCCTAGAGAATAGGATGGACAGAGGAGCCTGGTGGGCTACAGTCCATGGGATTGCAAAGAGCTGGACATGATTGAGCAATTAACACCTCACTTCAAAAACAACTTTGAGTATGTTTACTGGCACCTGAAACTGTCTGTAAAGGAAGCAAAGTTTACTGAATATTCAATGACGTTATGTCAAAAAAAAAAAAATCCCACTGAAAAACCAGGTCTACAAATGCCCTCAAAGGTTCAAGTCCTAAAGCATTCCCCTGCTGCTGCTGCTGCTAAGTCGCTTCAGTCATTTCCGACTCTGTACAACCCCATAGACGGCAGCCCACCAGGCTCTACCATCCCTGGGATTCTCCAGGCAAGAACACTGGAGTGGGTTGCCATTTCCTTCTCCAATGTATGAAAGTGAAAAGTGAAAGTGAAGTCGCTCAGTCATGTCCAACTCTCAGCGACCCCATAGACTGCAGCCTACCAGGCTCCTCCATCCATGGTATTTTTCAGGCAAGAGTACTGGAGTGGGTTGCCATTGCCTTCTCCTAGAGAGAGAATACCCTCCAACATCCAGTTAACTTGTATTTAGAAGGCAAAGCTGGAGTCCACCAAATACAATGAATAATGCAATTATCCTCTCAAAATGCAGAAGTAACCATGGTGTCTCACCACCCTGCAGGTATAACAAGGGTAGTGAGTGTTCATAATTCCTGGGCAGGATTTTACCATTGCTGTGGACAAGTAACTACTGTGTTTCACACTCTTACTTTTCTGGAACTGTAGTTATCCTATTCCTTCTGTCCTTGCTCCTCTATTGTTTTGTATTACATGTTTGGGCGTGAAGCAGATAATTTCTTCTATAGTGCATATATGTCTGGACCATGAACAATTGCATCCAAACTTTTGGAGAGGGTAGTACATTATCAGACATCCTGGATTTTAAGCTGATACAGAAACTGAGTGGTAAACTTGAACTCTCTTCTTCAGAGTTGAGTGTCCTACTGTAAGAAGGATACACACAGATACTATATTATGATCAGACGGACAAACGGTAATGGAGACTGCTGGTTGACACTCCAAAACCATCCTTTTCTTTGTCCCAGGCAAAAGGAAACTAAATATCCAGACTCACAGTTGCCAGGCATGGAGATCTCACTAAGTTTTTAACTATGGAGGGACATCTGAACTGATAGTGAAGCACAGGAAACCCGAGCTTGCTGCAGTCCATGGGGTCGCAAAGATTTGGACACGACTGAGAGACGGAACAACGACAACAAATCGCCACAGTACTTTCTCAAAGGATTTCTTTGTTCTGGACTTTTCTTTCCCCTTCCCCAAATAGGGAACATGTTCTTTTTCACATATAAAGTGGCAAAACTTCAAAAGTTTAACATCCTTTGTAGGCAAGGCTGTAGAAATTTGCACTCCTATATAAATACATAAATACAATTACGTATCAAAGTAAGGCGATCATATAATTTGTCATCCAAATGGAANTCTGGAGTGGCTGTCAACCTTTTCGGCCCTTGATGGCATCCTTTCCGTTCTCTAAAGATTCTAGAAGCGCGGTCTGTGGGTCGACTGCTCCCATGGCCTTCTAAACCTCCCCCGGTGCCCCTTCCCTTCGCTGGCCGGTCTCTCACACCGAATTCTGGGCTCTGTTTGCCTTTGCTGCGCCCGTTTTTTCTCTTTGACTGAGGGGCATTTGTATTCTGGAACCTTGGTTTAGAGTTTTCCGGGGAGATGGCTTCTTGAGGCTGACGGGGGCTGCTCAGGTATGGCCGCTATCATGACGTCCAGAACTACTTGAACCATCTTCTGTGGGTTGTGTTTTGGGTACCCTCTCTCCCCGCCACCAACTCTGAAGGAGGGCATGGAGGAATGTCACCACAACGTGGGTCAGGATGTCTAGAGTAGTGATGTTTGCAGAATTTTAAACAGATGATTAGAAATTTTGTCGGAATTTATGTAGAAGGGTTAAGTCCACTCCAACTTAAATTTGTGATTTGTGCCTGCCCTGCAGCCAGTTATTCAACAGTGTTAATTACCTCTAGATAGATAGATAGGGAGATAGATAGATGTCTGTTTCCTCTTTGTAGATTTCCTAGCACTATTTTTTTTTTTGTAATTAACATGCATTCTGTTTCAAGTGTGCTTCTCAAATTGATCTTATTTACATTTGACAGCTAAGATCAGGCTGATCCATTTTAACAGGCTACACCTGTTTTAACCTGGCCATAGAAACATTGACTTTGTTTTATGTAGGTTGTAATGTATGTCTGCTAGTAAATGTAATCCAGCATATCATTGGGAAATTTAGCAGTGCTCTTGGGCTTAACTACTTTGTGGGGCAATTTCCCTCTCAGGAAGATGGGATAATTATTGAGGACAAAATAGAGTGTGTATATGCACCTAGAACAGTACCTGACAATTAGAGCCGCAGGATTGTCCTCCTTACTGTTATTAAGAAGCTGGTAAGTACATATTGACTTAATCCCTGGGTTGGAAATAAATTGAATATGTCTCACTGCTCAATTCTTTTGGCATGTAATTTTGATAGATTTGGATGAAAGTAAAACTCACTTATATTTTTTTTCCATGTTTTCTTTCCTTTTTGTTTTGTTAAAAAAAAGATAAGTGTGTCAGTTATCAGAAGAGATATAGTTTTCACGTATTTGCAGAATTCTGAAACTTACACTAAGCATTTACTTCCTCATCTCTGAATTGCGGATAAACAATGGTATCTGCCTTATTGGGTGCGTCAGTTATTTACTGCTCTGTAACAAATCAAAAACTTAGTGGTGTAAAAGAAGTATAATTTCTCAATATGCTTTAGATCAAGTCGTTTTGCTGGTCTTGTCTGGGCCTACTCATGCAAGTGCAGTCATCTGGCAGCTCAGCTGGGGTTGGTAGGGCTAAAATGGACTTGCATACACATGTAGCTGTTGGCTGGGTCTCTCTTTCTGCACACTGTCTCTCATTCAGGGCCTTTTCAAGGGGGTGAAAGAAGAAGCTGGCAAGGCCTCTTAAGGCTACCCTTGGAAGTCTCACAACATCAGGTCTCAAGCACCGGTCAGAGTAAGTCCCAAGACCAGGCTGGATTCAAGGCTAGAGGAAATGCAATCTACCTCTAGTGGCCAGGTTACATTGCAGAGGCACGGAGTTAGGGGGAGGCAGTAATTGGATGCTATTATTGTAAGAGTCTAGTACACAGATTGTTGTGAAGATTAAATGGAATAAAGTACTTGATAACTACAAGCCAGTGCTTCTTAAGGAAAGCCTTGGCCTTGCCTGTAGGTACATATCTGGTCCTGTCTGGGCAAGAATATGTCATATTTATTTTCACAAGAAAACAGTTCTGTCAGCTACATGCTCTATGAGAGAAATACTCTTATACCAGTGGTTTTAGGGTTTGTATTAGAAGCAGAGTAACAAAGGTGGAGAAGGAAATGGCAACCCACTCCGGTATTCTTGCCTGGGAAATCCCATGGACAGAGGGGCCTGGTGGGCTATGGTCCCTAGGGTTCCAAAGAGTTAGACGTGACTTAGTGATTAAATCGGAGAAGGAAATGGCAACCCACTCCAGTATTCTTGTCTGGAGAATTCCATGGGCGGAGAAACCTGGTGGGCTGCTATCCATGGGGTCACACAGAGTCAGTCACGACTGAAGCGACTTAGCATGCATGCATGCAACAGAGGAGTCCATATTAAGAAATAATGGAATAAATTCCTTTGTGAAATATTGCTGAATTACCAGCAATTTACAGAATATCTATGAGTAGTTATTCAATAAATATTGCTTGACTCAGTGAATAGCTGGAAAGGTGTAGAGTTTATATTTGAAACCAGGTTTCTGTACTCTAAAAAGCTAATTTTTAACCTTCCAGACTACACTGCTTTTCTTGTCAAAACTTCAATTAGAAATACTTTCCCATAACTGTGAAATAATATAGCAGTTTAAAATTGATATAAAAAATCGGCCATATGAGAAGCAATTTTGCAAATTATATATGCTGCTTTTGTACATGGGCATTGTGTTGACAATCTCATATAAGTTTCATAAGAGAAAATCCTTGAGAGAGGGCATTTGTTGTGCTAGTTTATTCACTTGGCTAAAACCTGTGTGGCTCTTCAGAATTCAGTTCAGATGTTATTTCTTCCATAAAGCCTTCTGGGAACAACCATCATCACGTCGAGGACTCGGTTATTTGCTCTCCCTCTGCCCAGTGGCATCCTGTTTTTACCTCTAGGATAGCGCGTCATTGTTTTGTTTTTTAACTTCTCTGCTTTTCCAACTAGATTGTTACTTCTCTGAGCGCAGGTTTGAGGTCATGGATTAAAGGTCTTTGCTGAGTCAATGTTACACAGATATGACCCTGCCCACTCCACCCCCAGTTCTGTGGGATGGAGGGTACCCAGAGGAAGATATCAGGCCTTTGAAATCTAAACATTTAATTTTACAAGAAAACTGTTAACCTGGAGAAAGAAGAGAATGGGGGCTCTTTTAGTTGCCATGACTATAAAAAAGGTTGTTTTGCAGAAAAGAAAATAGTCTTTTCTGCCTCACAGAGGGAGATTTTGGATCAGAGCTTTCTGATAATACAGTAGAATAGATTGTCAAAAAATAGGCTCAGTCATGTCCAGCTCTCTGCGACCCTGTGCACTGTAGCCCGCCAGAGTCCTCTGTCCATGACAGATTACACACACACACATTACATACACTATACACACACGTGCCCCACAGGCAGGTTACATAGCCTCAAAGACCCCTTCTAATGCAGATTCTCTGGTTCTCTGTTATTCCCACATACAAATTTCAGTGATTCACATCTGCAGAGAGGCGTTCTGTAAAATCTAGTGTTTGCCATATGCCAAGCATAACTTTAATTACATTTTAATCTTAAACAGTAAATGATATTATTTACATTGGTGATGGTGGTGGTAGTTGCTCAGTTGTGTCTGACTCTTTGTGGCCCATGGACTGTAGCCCGCCAGGCTCCTCTGTCCTTGAAAATTCCAGGCAAGAATACTAGAGTGGGTAGCCATCCCCTTCTCTGGAGGGTCTTCCCGACCAAGGAATTGAACCCAGGTCACCTGCATTGCAGGCAGATTCTGTACCTGTATCTGAGAAGCCCCAGATATTATTTACATTACATATGAGAAAACAGGTGAAATCCTTTGCTCCGAGGTCACATAGCTAGTGACAAAGCCAGAATACAGTCTGTCTGCTTGGCTCAATGCCCTTAACTCGAAATACATCTACCTTTTGGTTTTATATTTTCAACAAACTGGACGCCTTTTCAGATATTGATTTTTTTTTTTTTGCCTGGGATATCTTCTCCCATGTTTCCCACTTACCAGTAAGTTCAGATATTTAAAATGCTTACAGACCAACCTCATTAGAAAATTATTTCTCTTCTAAATTATATTAATGCTTAGCTGTAAGATTTTGTCTTTAATTTGGTGCAACTTCATTATGATGAGTGTGTGGATCTGATTTTGCTCATCTGTGTCAGTTAAGTTTTG
This sequence comes from Redunca redunca, assembly GCA_006410935.1. Lineage (NCBI taxonomy): Eukaryota > Metazoa > Chordata > Mammalia > Artiodactyla > Bovidae > Redunca > Redunca redunca. The sequence continues at coordinate 110,058 of SJYQ01003503.1, forward strand.
CTGTGAAATAAACCGCCCTAGAACTTTGTGGCTTAAAACAAGAGTCATTTATTTAGCTCACAGTTGCATTGATTGGCAGTTTGAGCTGGGCCCAGCTGGTTGATTCTTCCCTACTCCCCATGGTCTTGGTTCCACGTGCATCAGATCAGGTAGGCAACTCTGCTTCTCTGTGTTGGCTAGGGCAGTGGCGCTGACTAGGCTACTTAATCTTATTATCCAAAAGATTGTGCAAGCTCAAGTGAAAGTTGCTCAGTTGGGTCCAACTCTATGTAATCCCATGGGCTGCAGCCCACCAGGCTCCTCTGTCCATGGAATTCTCCAGGCAAGCATACTGAAGTGGGTAGCCATTCTCTTCTCCAGGGGATCTTCCCAACCCAAGGATCAAAGCCAGGTCTCTTGCATTGCAGGCAGATTCTTTACCATCTGAGCCACCAGGGAAGCCCCATCCAGTAACTTGGCCTGGACTAATTCATGTGGCAAAGTCAGGTTCCAGGAGATAAAGATAACACAAATTCTCTTGAAGTCTGTGCTTGGAACAAGCATGTTACTTCCGCTGCCTTCTATTGGTCAAAACAAGCCCAGATCAGAGGGTGGGGAGATAAACTCTACCTCTTGATGCAAAGACCTACAAAAAGTCACATTGCAAAGGCACATAGAGAGAGTAAAAGAATTAGGACCAGTTTTTGTAAATGTTCTATGGCATTATCCTGGTTAAGCTTCCTTGTGTTTCTTGAATCAAAGGATTGGATTCTTTCATTGTCTTAGAGGTTTTTCAGCTCGCTTTCTGTAAATGTTGCTTCTATTGCATTCTGTTTTCTCCTCTAGGACCCCAGGGAAACCCTTGTCAGGCATCTTACTGTGACCCCTCTGCCCTTTACTCTGTCTTCTGTACTTTCCATTTCAGTGGTTTATTCTGGATAAGTTCTTCCAACCTGCTTTCTAGTTTACCAGTTCTTCAAAAGTATCTAGTCCACTGGGAAGAACTGAACTGAGTTTTAAGTTTTGGTGACATTACTTCTTAGTTATGTAGTTTTGGTGATTCTTTTTTTTCAAATGAACTTTTTATAAAGACAACTAGCCAATCTGATCACACGGACCACAGCTTTGTCTAACTCAATGAAATTAAGCCATGCCGTGTGGAGCCACCCAAGACGGATGGGTCATGGTGGAGAGGTCTGACAGAATGTGGTCCACTGGAGAAGGGAATGGCAAACCACTTCAGTATTCTTGCCTTGAGAACCCCATGAACAGTATGAAAAGGCAGAAAGATAGGACACTGAAAGATGAACCACCCAGGTCGGTAGGTGCCCAATATGCTACTGGAGTTCATTGGAGAAGTAACTCCAGAAAGAATGAAGGGATGGAGCCAAAGCAAAAACAACACCCAGTTGTGGATGGGACTGGTTATAGAAGCAAGGTTTTGGGAAAGATTGAGGGCAGGAGGAGAAGGGGACGACAGAGGATGAGATGGTTGGATGGTATCACTGACTCAATGGACATGGGTTTGGGTGGACTCCAGGAGTTGATGATGGACAGGGAGGCCTGGCGTGCTGCAGTTCATGGGGTCGCAAAGAGTTGGACACAACTGAGCGACTGAACTGAACTGAACTGAGTTTCTTGCTGAAACTTTAAAAGCTTGTCTTTTTCTCTATAAACTTGATAAGCATAAGTGTATTTCAGTCTTTCTGATAACACCAGTATCTGGAGTCCCTGTTTTTTGCTGTTGTCTGTTTTTGTTGATTCCAGGTCATATTGTCATAGTGGTTTCCCTGATGGCTTAGTTGGTAAAGAATCTGCCTGCAGTACAGGAGACCCAGGTTCGATCCCTGGGTCGGGAAGATCTGCTAGAGAAGGAAATGGCAGCCCACTCCAGTATCTTTGCCTGGAAAATCCCACGGACTGGGGAGTCTGGTGGGCTGCATGCAGTCTGTGGGGTCACAAAGATGCCTGAGCATCTGCTGCTGCTGCCAAGTCGCTTCAGTCGTGTCCGACTGTGTGACCCCATAGACGGCAGCCCACCAGGCCCCCCCGTCCCTGGGATTCTCCAGGCTAGAACACTGGAGTGGGTTGCCATTTCCTTCTCCAATGCAGGAAAGTGAAAGTGAAGTTGCTCAGTCGTGTCCAACTCTTAGCGACCCCGTGGACTGCAGCCCACCAGGCTCCTCTGTCCATGGCATCTGAGCATTTTATAAATTTGTCATATGCCTTGTAATGTTTGTTGTTGGGCAGATTATTTTAAAATGTATTTTTAGAAACAACTGGAGGCCTATGATATTACCTTTCAGGGAGGAATTTCGTTTCCTTCTGCCAGGTACCTGACAGTGCTAGGAGTCTAGGACCAAGGTTTCCAGATTTGCTGGTCTTCCTACCAGATGATCCTTAGAATAGAACTTGTAACCTTACTTCCAAAGTGCAAGTGTTTCCTCCTCTGGCACGTAAAAACCCTCAGACCCCTGTTCTAGTTTTATTGGCGAGAAATTGCAGCTTGCTGTGTTTCTAGCAGACGGCAGAACGCCCCAGAGCCAGCCCACTCCCTTCTCCCCGCAGGCACGCCTCTGCCTCTCAGACATCCTTCCACAATCAGCAAATGCTTTCAGGCAGAAGCTGTGATCCTCTTTGTGCCCTTAGTCTCTTCTGATTACCCTTTCTTGTTAGGATTTTATGCTGTTAATTTTTTTTTTTCATTTCTTTCAACTTCCTATGTTTTTTTGGAGGTCAGTGTGGTCCAACCTCTAGTTCATCAACGTTATAAACAGAAAGATCTGTGAATGCATACCTGTTACACTCGTTTTGAGCATATATAGTGACTGTGGTACATTTTCACGTGTATGTGTTTTATTGACCTCCAAATCCCTTCAAGTGCCAAGAAATCAGAAACTGATATACTGAACTTTAATTCACATATGTGATAGGTGCTTGATAAACATTTGTTGATGATAAATGCATGGGACAGATACAAGATTGCCTTAATTAACTAAATTTCTTTTCCTCCATAGTATTTTTTTTTAAAGGAAAAATATATGGTACTTGTCATGTACCAATCCACATCAGGCATTTTTCCATCTTTCCATTGTTTTAGATTTTAAAAAAATTTTTTGATGTTCCCGATATAGATTAGTTGATTGATAAGTTGTGAAACTGTATATTAAAACTTAAGTTATTAGCAAATTTTTATAAGTGAGACATTGTCATCTTTGAATATAATATTATTAGTATAAGATAACTGGGATTTAAGAATAAGAGGGTTTACCCATAGTCTTGATTTAATTTATATGAAAAATAAGCTAATCTAAAAAAGAAATCATAAACCAATGAATAACTAAAATCATGCCCAGGGCAATAAAATATATGTATAAATGTAGATAGGGAAAAAAAATCTCTGTGCATATGAGTGTGTGTATATGTATATATACAGAGAGAGAGAATGAGATTTTTTTGTGTGTGTGGGATCTCAGTTCCTTGACCAGGGATTGAACCCTGGACCATGGCAATGAAAGCCTAGAATCCTAACTAGTAGGGCACCAGGGAACTCCTGAAAATGAGATTCCATCTGAATAAATTATTAGATGACTGTATTTTATCCCTCAAATTTAGCAATTTTTATTTTAAAGCTTGATAATATTTCCTTTCTTTCTTAGACTAGTTTGACGTTTCTTTTGGAGTTGGCTGCCTTTTCTGTCAGTATACCTGCTTTACAAAGCCAGTTTGATTCATTGCAGTTTTGAGAAATCATACAGCCAAGCTTGTGAGAATATCAGTGAGTGCTGAACTGTAGCTTGAGGATGTGCTTTACAAATACAAGTCATAAATTTGAAAGAATTTGGGTCCTATTTGTGTGTTTTTGTTTCTTGACTATATTCTGGATAATGTTTTGAGTAATTGCAATTAGGTTTTTAAAATGCGTTAATGAATGCTTTTAATAAATATTATGATTGAGACAAATAAAGAGGATTAAGAATAGTATAATACCTGTGTATCAACCACTCAATTTAAGAAATAAAATGTTTTGAGGACCCAGAGAGATGGTGGTGCAGGTATACTATATCTTTGTATTTCCCCCCAGATTTGATTGAACTGTTAATCTGATTTGAAAGTTTGTACATACATTTTTCTAGTTTAATCAACGATGTGTATCTGCTTTATTTCCTTTGTATTAATAAATTGTGCTTTTTATATTTAAAAAAATAAATAAAACAGTCCAACTGTCAAAAAAAAATAAATAAAAAATAAAATGTTTTAATACCGTTGTATCTTTGAGGCTTTTGATGTGCCAAGTACTGTTCTAGGCATTATATGTGCTGTACTTAGTCGCTCAGTCATGTTTGACCCTCTGTGACCCCATGGACTGTAGCCCGCCAGGCTCCTCTGTCCATGGGGATTCTCCAGGCAAGAATATTGGAGTGGGTTGCCGTGCCCTCCTCCACATAGGAGTAAACGAAACAAAAAATCCTTGTCCTGATGGCGTTGACAGGTTAGGAAGCAATTTGCTATCGTTTAATAATTCTTATCAGTCTTGTTTTTAGCATTACCCCCTCATTTTTAGAATGCTGCTTTGAATTTTTGTGATCATGAATATTAGAATAGTTGTTAGAAGCGAATGCAAGTAAAGAACTAATGGGCACTGCCTGACAGGATGAAGGATGTTCAGCCAGTACATTTGGCTTGGTGGGGTGTGTTCTGTACACACTAAGACACTTGATCTCTAGTATTTGGCTTCATTGCCTAGTCAACATTACCCTGTTGTTGGTAATCCTATATTCATTAGGGTCATAAGGAAAAGGTTCTGGGTCACTTCAAATAATGTCCTTGTACGTACATTAGTGAAGGATATATAGTTTACCTTTTGAGGCACTTGAAAGAAAATTGATGTTTTAAATTCAGAACTGAAACTTGAAAGAAAAAGTGGTATCTTAGATCCAGCAACTTATATTTAGTCTTTTTGTGATGGACAGGAAAACTTTAAAAATTGTGGTATGCTGTAAAGAAAACTAGAAGTGGCACTTTGAATTATAGATTTAATGTTTCTTGTGATGGACTGAAAACTTAAAAAAAAATCTGTAGTATACTGCTATAAAGAAAGCCACAAACTAGAGCACTATGAAAGAAACCAGGGTAAATAGAAATAAACATCAAAGTTAGTATTAGATTATATGCTCATGCTCAGTTGCTCAGTTTGCGACCCCATGGACTGCAGCCCTCCAGGCTCCTCTATCCATGGAATTATTTAGGCAAAATGTTGGAGTGGATTGCCATTTCCTCCTCCAGGGGATCTTCCTGAGCCGGGAATCAAACTCGTGTGTCCTGCATCTCTTGCATTGTCAGACAGATTCTTTATTAGTGAGCCACCTGGGAAGCCCATAGTCTATATAGGTGACTTCTAAACACACATTTTTTTTTTCTGTATTATTTTAGGTATCGTCAGATCCTGGAAAAAGCCATTCAGTTATCTGGGGCAGAACAACTAGAAGCTTTAAAAGCTTTTGTGGAATCAAGTAAGTGGAAGAAAAATTCCATGTTTGCCTTATATTACCAAGTTAAGACTTAAAAGCTTGCTCAAGCCTTGTTTTAGATTAAATTGTCAATATAATTTACATTGCAAGTAAATGAAATATGCATTGAGCTTGATTGATTTTAGAATTTAAACTACATGCCACTTGATATTTGTTTTTCAGTCAACGGTGAAAACGTTGTTAGTTTACATATATGGTTTTGCATAGTTATTAATATAATAACTGATGAGAGGCAGTATAGCAAATGACAGAGAATAGTCTGGATTCAAATCCTGGTCTGCTGTTTTATTAGCTATGTGATCTTGGGTAGATTATATAACCTCTCTATGCCTCCTTATTTCCTTGTCTATAAAATGGGGATATGATAACTACCCTGTAGAATTGTTGGAAAATTAAATGAGTTAATATCCATAATAAAGTGCTTACAACAGTACCTGGCATATGATAAGTGCTAGAGAAGAATTAGCTGTTGTTAAGAACATTTCTTTTGAATGAGAACTAGAAATTTCCATTCTTTTAAGATATTCTTCCCTACTCCCTTACTTCAAATATACCCAGTTATTTTGAAAATTACTCAGGATTCAGGCTGGAATTTATTCTGAGTTCACAATATTAATGATACTTGATAGTGCTTTACAGTTACAGTGTGCTTTCACACACGTGCGTCACACAGGCTCTGTTTTGTAACCCTGTGATTAACAATATACGTGTGAGTTCAGTTCAGTTCAGTCGCTCAGTCGTGTCCGACTCTTTGCGACCCCATGAATCGCAGCACGCCAGGCCTCCCTGTCCATCACCAACTCCCGGACTTCACTCAAGCTCATGTCCATCGAGTCGGTGATGCCATCCAGCCATCTCATCCTCTGTCATCCCCTTCTCCTCCTGCCCCCAGTCCCTCTCAGCATCAGAGTCTTTTCCAATGAGAACTCTTCGCATGAGGTGGCCAAAATACTGGAGTTTCAGCTTCAGCATCATTCCCTCCAAAGAAATCCCAGGGCTGATCTCCTTCAGAATGGACTGGTTGGATCTCCTTGCAATCCAAGGGACTTTCGAGAGTCTTCGCTAGCCCTATATAATATATTATAAAATGAGTCTCAGGATTAAGTGATTTTTTTTTCCCCAAGGACATTTCGTTAGTCTGTGGCAGAGCCTAGACTTCTAACAGTTTTAGGTGCCTAATGGCATTTGTAATGAAACTGTTCTCCGTCACATCCGGTATCATCCAATTTCAATTAATACACTGTAAACTGATTACACAGCCTGTCAGTTACTGCCTCAGATAACTCGGGCCTGCAATGTGAAACAAACTGACAGTGGTTTCAGAAAAACTCATAGCTTTTTAAAGACCACTGCACTTAGTAGTAAAAGAGTAGTGCTTTATATAAATTTTGAATCCAGTGAACCACCAAAGAAAAAGCAGTCTACTGTTACAATCATTTGCATCAGCTGAATAGTTTTTGAACCATCATTTATTTCCCTAGTAACGACTGATTTAAACTTAATTTATCTAAGGAGTGGTTTACAAACACGAGGCATCTTTTAAAAATGTAATTAAAGTGATAATAATAACTGACATTTGTTGAGTGATATGTGCCAGGTATTGCTTAAAGCGCTTTAGGTAAATTGCATTTAAGTTTGACGGCAACCTTCTTCACAGGTTTCTTCTGTGAACCTAACTTCACAAAAGAGGAAAGAGAAGCACAGGGAAATAAGTCTCTTGCCTGAGGGCATATAATCAGGAGGGTTTGTGAGCAGTGTGGCTTCAGAGTTTTTATCCTTAATCATATAAAATAATACAGCATAAATGTTTACAAGCAATGGCATAAAGTATGTTTATACATCTTGTTGTTTTGTCACTAAGTCCTGTCCAACTCTTTGCAACCCCATGAACTGTAACCCTCCAGGCTCCTCTGTCCAGGAGATTCTCCAAGCAAGAATACTGGAGTGGGTTGCCATTTCCTTCTCCAGGGGATCTTCCCGTCTCAAGGCTCAAACCTGCGTCTCCTGCATTGGCAGGCAGATTCTTTACCTCTGAGCCACCAGGGAAACCCATCCATACATCTGGTGCTGACCTAAGTGCCTTTTTTTTTATAGTAGAAAATGACTTTATTTATTTATTTTTTTAAGCCTCTATTTATTAAAAATTTTTTGTTCTTTTCTTTTTTGGCTTCACCATGCAGCATACAGGATCTTAGTTCAGCATATGGATCTTAGTTCACTGACAGGGATCAAACCCATACCCACTCCTGTGAAATCATGGCTCCTGACCACTGGACAACCAGGAAATTTCCTAGTACTGACCTAAGTTCTTATTTGTTGTTTTTGTTGGTAAAGTACAAGTGGCAGTAACTATCTCTACTCACTTTATTTAAGCTGAATGAAAATTGTTTCACTGTTTCTTCTTTAACTTTGTTTTCTTTGTAGCTAGGTGGGATATAAGGATGTAAATAAAAATATAGGTATTTCTGTGCCTTCACTTTGTAGAAATATAAAGAAGAGAAAGGAATAACATAAAATTCTCAACTGTTAACTTTTTCTCAGCCATTTCTGATTCTTAGAAAAGTTGTGGTATTTAAAGTGCTTCCCAGGTGGCACTAGGTATTTTTAATGTTTTGGTGCAGTTGTTAAGTGATCAAATAATTCAGAATAAGAAAAACTGGTTCTGTAATATAAGGTCATAGGCGTATGGAGATCAGTAAGTAATGCTTTGAAAGGTACACTAATATATTTTAGTATTAATTTTAGGTGAAAATTGATTGCTTAGTGAAAATATACAGATTACTCATGTTTTTCTTATCCTTTACTTTTTTTTTAACAAGTGGTAAATGAGAATGTCAGCCTCGTGATCTCTCGCCAGTTGCTGACTGATTTCTGCACCCATCTCCCTAACCTGCCTGATAGCACAGCCAAAGAAATCTATCATTTCACCTTGGAAAAGATCCAGCCTAGAGTCATTTCATTTGAGGAGCAGGTAAATACCTAGAGCAGTGATTTTTGTTTTATTTTTAGGAATTTGTTTGTTATGTTTTCTTTTTTTAAAAGTATTGTTGATTGTTGATTATAAGTTTCAGGTGTATCGTAGAGTGANNNTCACGAGTTTTACAGGTTATATCCCATTTATAGTTAATATTGTAAAGTATTGGCTATTAAGAGTGGTGATTTTTAAACCTGAGATATCAGCAATTATTTTGAGAGATATCATTAAATTTTTAAAGGAGATAATCATTCAATTTCATTTCTACAAAATAGTGTGCCAAACAGCATTTTACAATATAAGATCAAATAAGTATTATGATACTTTAAGTCCAGCTGACATTTGCTTATATACTATAATTTGCTTTTGTGAACCAAATATTACTTTTTAGGTTATTTTATTTTTGAAAGTTATTTATGTATTTATTTAGGACTGTGCTGGGCCTTTGTTGCTGTGCAGGCTTTCCTGTAGCTGTGGGGACCAGGGGCCACTCTCTAGCTGCAGTGTGAGGACTTCTCATTGCAGTAGCTTCTCTTGTTGCAGAGTGCAGGCTCTCGGCACACAGGCTCAGTAGTTGTGGTGCATGGGCTTAGCTGCTCCTCAGGAAGTGGAATTCTTCCTGATCCAGGGATCAAACCTGTGTCCCCTGCATTGGCAGGCAGATTCTTTACCACCAGACTTCCAGGGAAGCCCTAGATTATTTTTAAAAATCAATAAATTGTTAATTAGACTGAGAACATAGGAGAACTCCAGCATTATATGTGCTCTGACACAAAAGCAAAACTTAATATTTAAATTATTGCCATAATCCACATTACAGAAATGTGTTAGTTCACCGTTTTGATATTTTATGACTGCAAAGTTCACAAAAGAAATTTGGGTCGTCCAGGTAAACTTTTACTATTTACTTGCTTGTAGAGTATGTTGAATAAGAGCATTGTCATGATAGATTATCATTCTATTTATTTTAATTAGTTACTAATATCAATGGAAATAATTTAACCCATATACTTCTTGTTTCAGGTTGCTTCCATAAGACAGCATCTTGCATCCATATATGAAAAAGAAGAAGATTGGAGAAATGCAGCCCAAGTGTTGGTGGGAATTCCTTTGGAAACAGGACAAAAGTATAGTAAATAGTGGATATTGGATGGATATGTATAACTGTTCACTTACTTTTTTCTTCCATTTTAGTATAGGAAACAGATAATGAACAATTTAATGAATAAATAGATAAATTTTGTCCCATGTTAGAAGGTGATAAGGGCTATGGAGAAAGGGGATAAAGTGGGAGGCGGGATGTGTTACTAAACAGGGTGATTAGAGTGGTAGGGTGGCCCTGATAGCACCTTTCTAAACACTTGAAGGGAGTAACGGAGTGGCTGTACGCTCCCTGAGAGAAGAGTATCAATAGATCCTCTTGGAGAGGATGGCTAGTGCAAAGGCTGTAAGATGGGAGCTTGCTCAGAGTGTTTTAAGAAGACCAAGGAGACCACTGTGGGTGGAGTGAGCAAAGGGGAAAGTGACAGAGGGTGAGATCAGAGAGGACCAGAGTACGTGGAGCCTTGTCAGTCATTGTAAGGCCTTTGGCATTTTTCTAAGTGTAACTGTGAAAAGCCTTTGAGGGATTTTGTGCAGAGGACTGACGTGATCTGAGTTATTTATTTCATTTTTTAAAAAAACATTTATTGACTTGGCTGCGTCAAGTCTTAGTTGTAGCACACAGGCTCTCTGTTGTGGCGTCTGGGCTTCTGTAGTTGTGATACGTGGGCTCAGTAGTTACGTTGCACGGGCTTAGTTGCCCCACAGCATGTGGGATTCCTGGTTCCCTGACCAGGGATCAGACCCACGTCCCCTGCGTTGGAGGGTGGATTCTTAATCACTGGACCGTGAGGGAAGTGCCTGGCATATTTTAGAGTCATTCTAACTACTGGGTTGAGAATGAACTGTAGGCATGCAGTGATAGAAGTAGGGACATGAGCTGAGAGGCTTATGCACTACTGCAGGTGAGACAGAGATTGTGAGAAGTGTTGGACTTTGAATATGTTTCTAAGGTAAAGCTAAGGATTTCCTGACAGCTTGGATATAAGAAAAAGAGCCCAGAGAAGTCCTGAGTTTTGGTTTGAACAACTGGAAAAACAGAGTTGCCATCTACTGAATGGTAAAGAAAAGGTTTTGAGGGAAGATCAAGAGTTCTGTTTTGGACATGTGATAACCAAGTAGAAATACCTAGTAGAGAGCTGAATTTGTTAGTCTGGAGTTTAGAAGAGAGGTCTGGACTAGAGATGTATGGACGCCTGTGGGAACCATTGGTATATAAATGGAATTTAAAGCCATTAGACTGAATGAGATCTCTGAGGCAGGGCATATAGTCAGAGAAGGGGACTGAGTACTGGGTATTCTGACATTAAGAGGTCAGGGCAGGAAGGAGATGTAGCAGGTGAGGATTGTCCATTGAGGTAAGAGAGAAACCAGGAGAATGTGGAGTGTGGTATCTGCGGAGCCAAACGAGGAAAGTGTATCAGGAAGGGGCAAGTGATCAATGTGGTGTTGATGGTCACGTAAAAGGCGGAGTTGAAGGTTAACCGTAAGAGTGAGTGATGTGGAGATCATTGGTGGCCTTGACGGAAGCTGGTTTGGTGAAATGGTGAGAGCGAAAGCCCGACTGAGTTGTTTACAGGAGAGGGAAGAGAAGAATTGGAGCTGGTGAGCATGGGCAAGTCCTCGGGGAAGTGTTCATCAAAGGGAGCAGAGAAGTATCGTAGAAGATGACAGTAGACATTAGGTAGAGATTGTTTTTTTTCTTTTATGATTCAATGGAAGGCAAAACTCTGATCTTGGGGAGTAATGGCAGGGGTTCTTGCAGGAGTAGACCAGAGGGGAAGGAAGCCAGTGGAGGGGTAGGCTTCAGATAGGCCAGCAGATAGTTCATACTTGGCAGAGTTTTTCAACCTTGGCGCTGTTGGCCCTTCAGATTGGATAGTTCCCTGTTGTGGAGGCTGTGCTTGGTATATGCAGACGTGTAGCAGCACCAGGGGCCTCTACTCGCTGGATGCCAGTGGCGCCACTACTCCTAGCTGTGACTATCACAAGTGTAGACATTGCCGAATAGTCCCTGGTGGGCAGACTAGTCCCCAGTGATCGACCCTAACAGCCAGGAGCACAGAGTATATGGTGCAGATGTTAGTAACGCGGTGGTGGAGCTTGTGTAAGTACTCTCTGATTATTTCAGTATTCTTAGTGAAGTTGGAGTCAGAGTCGTCAGCTGATAGGGGTGGGAGTAGTGAGGTTGAAGAGATACAAGAATATCAGAAAAATTCTCCAGGAGAGTGGGATAGTAAATAGACTAAAGATGTGCAGTATACTTGGCAGCATTAAGGCTCGTTTAACAGTCGTAGTCTATAAAATGAGATCTGGCAGATTGGTTGGGTGCTTTTCTCTATCGGAGCTCAGCTACATGGTTGGAAGAAAGGAGTGGATGAACTGTCCAATTTAACCAGCATTTTGATTTTGCCCAACAGGTACAACAGCATGAGAGGAACAAGGCAGACGAGTGCATATGCAATTCAGTGATTGTAATGATTGGCCATAGGGGTCAAGTGAGGTCAGGAGGAAAGTGAGGCTTTTAAGGAGAAAAATACAGTAACAATGTAATAGCATCAGTGGTTTGGGGTCACAGTGAGTTCAGCAGATTTTTGGGTTTGAGATACTAGAGAAAATGAGATGGAAGAAAGATTAGAAAAATTAAGATGATAGATTGTAACTCTTATTCAGCCAATCTTGCCTTTGATATGATTCTAAAAAAAATTATAGTTCTTTATATTGTACAAGAAAGATGAAAGTTGTGAAACTCTTGGTTGTATTATTGAACATACTTCCTTTTTCAGTTGGCAACTATAAAAATACCAACTAAATGACAAAAAATATTTTCAGTTACTTCTCTACTCTTTTACCAGGTGAATAAGGGATTCTTATTTTGTCTTAGTATTTGTGATCATAAGGCAATACTACTTCAGGTATCTTGTCTTTTGTGTGAAATGATGCCCCTTGAAAAAGCAGTCAGTATATAAAAACGCCTTTATATATAGATGTTGAATTTTGTTTTCTAAGGCTTCTTGTTAATTCAGTTTTTTCCTTTGATAGTTTGAAAAGGCTGAAAAAGTTAGTGTTAGTTTCTCAGTTGTGTCTGACTTTTTTGCGACCCTATAGACTGAAGCCTGCCAGGCTCCTCTGTCCATAGAATTCTCCAGGCAAGAATACTGGAACGGGTTGCCATTCCCTTCTCCAGGGGGTCTTCCTGACCCATGGATCGAACTTAGGTCTCCTTCATTGTAGGCAGATTCTTTACCATCTGAACCTCCATGGAAGCCTCTGAAAAGGCAGAGGGCTTTCTTAATTGCTTTGGTCTTACTCTGTCTGGAGTAATGTCTCGCTGCTGCTACTGCTAAGTCACGTCAGTCGTGTCCAACTCTGTGCGACCCCATAGACTCCAGCCCACCAGGCTCCTCTGTCCCTGGGATTCTCCAGGCAAGAACACGAGTGGGTTGCCATTTCCTTCTCCAATGCATGAAAGTGAAAAGTGAAAGTGAAGTTGCTCAGTTGTGCCCAACTCTTAGCGACCCCATGGACTGCAGACCACCAGGCTCCTCTGTCCATGGGATTCTCCAGGCAAGAGTACTGGAGTGGGGTGCCATTGCCTTCTCCGAATGTCTCGTTAGTACAGAGCAAATGATTTATTTTCATTGGTAGTTGACATAAATATAGATACTGTTCTTTGTAGTGGTGGTTATTAACGTTTTGAGAGTACTGTAACATTATGTGTGAGAATACCAAGAACTGAAATTTCTATGGTTTTCTAAACAAGTTAAAGTGATTTGGATAAATTATTGAGAGCTTGTTTCCCTAAAAAAGGATTCATTGTGATTATGAAAGTAATAGATATAATAGATATACTTGGCATAAGAAATGAAAATGCAGAAAAATACAGTGCTGTTTATAGCAATATATGTAGATATGAGTTGTGAATGGAGATGATAGAAAATATTAATAATATATGACTTATGGAAGATTTTGAATTGATATAAAATTTTTTGAAGAATTAGTTTCAAAGTTAGGGACAAGTCAATTGTAAACTCTGCCCTTGCCACATGGTAGCACCACTTTTGGTGATAAGTAGAATTAACTTTTCTGTGAGGGTAAGTCTTGAATTATATAAGGTCTTCATTTATGCATTTCTTGCATATAAATGTGACCTTTGGGATNTGGGATAAGAAGAAAAATGAAAACTACCTGTATTATCACTCCAAGAGATAATTACAATTCCTCTCTTGATGTGTATATATAGAAATACATTTTGATAGTGTTTTTATGTACTTTTTTATCCTTTTTTTATTTACTGAAAACTTATGACTATTATCAGAAATAATTATAATAATGACACTGTATATAATTATTTTATATATGTGTAATTGTGTAGTGTCTGTCATCTTTATATACTGCAACTTAATTAATTACCATAAATACCATTATGGGTGATTTCCGTTTTTTTCCTATTACGGATATTTATGAGTAATTTTACAAATGAATATTCTCTACATGTATATGTGTGCACATGCATAATTTTGGGGGGATTTATTTTTTAGAGGTAGAATACAGTAGGTGAAGAGTATATGCATTTTAAAGGATTCAAAGAATGGTTGGAGAGCATACTGCCAAATTGTTGTCCAGAATAGATGTACATGTCCATAGTTCTTTTGGTGGTGGTACATGATATGTCCTTGAACTGGGCTTTTAAAATTTTTTTTAAAGATCTTTGATTTGTGAGATTGATTATCTGAGGATTAGAAGAACCTAAAATAGATATGAATGATGACAAAAATAATGAAAATTCAGTAAAATTTATTTTGGAAATGTTTTTTAGCTTCTCTGTGTTTTTCCAATGCAGTAAAAAGTTTGAGTCCCTTATAGTAACAGAATATATGTGTACATATCAGGAAAAAATAACTTATTTTCTACCACCCCTAAAAATTTTCTTGGTGAAATAGTCATTCTGTGTCTTTCTGTTATCACCTAGACAGTACAATGTTGATTATAAACTGGAGACCTATCTGAAGATTGCTCGGCTGTATCTGGAGGACGATGATCCAGTCCAGGCAGAGGCTTACATAAATCGGGCATCATTGCTTCAGAATGAATCAACCAATGAACAGTTACAGATACATTATAAGGTAACTGATGAACTGGTTTGGAATTCATTTTGTATTGGAGAATCCCACAATATTAAGGTGCTCCAGAATATCTGATAAATGCTGTTGTTATAGATTAGAAATTCTCTTTTCTTTTGCTTTTTAATTTTTCCCCCTAATTGAAACGTTTTCCCTCTTATAGGTATGCTATGCACGTGTTCTTGATTATAGAAGAAAATTCATTGAAGCTGCACAAAGGTACAATGAACTCTCTTACAAGACAATAGTACACGAAAGTGAAAGACTAGAGGCCTTAAAACATGCTCTGCACTGTACCATCTTAGCGTCAGCAGGTAAACAAATCATTTATGCTTTAATGAGTAGAAAGCTATCTTTGCTTAATAATTTTAGGTTCGTTGCTATCCACTGGAGAAGGGATAGGCTACTCACTCTAATATTCTTGGGCTTCCCTAGTGTCATAACTTGGTCATAACTTTCCTTCTAAGGAGTAAGCGTCTTTTAATTTCATGGCTGCAATCACCATCTGCAGTGATTTAGACTCTGAAAAATTGAGAACCCTAGAGAGCTTTTGTTTATGTAGAGTATTATCTGCTGTTTAGTGTATTAGAAATTGAAGTGAGTAATTTAAAAATATTTATTAATTCATTTAAAAGTAACAATAATAGATCTGTTACATATAAACATAAGTGACTTTTTTGGACATACCACATGGCTTCTTAGTTCCTGACCAGGAATTGAACCTACATCCTCTTTAGTGGAAGTGTGGAGTCCTAACCCTGAGACCATCAGAGAAGTCCATGCCTGTTTTTCTAAATGGCTAGTTATTTGAGTTGGCATTCTTTATTGAATTGTGAATCCCTTTTCTCACTGTTGCTTTGAAGCACACTGTAATAGATTTCTGGACATAGTATTCTGTTCCATTAATTAGCCTGTGTATTTATGAATATACTAATACTATGCTCTTCAAATTATTATAGCTTTATTTTTATAGTGTCTTAGCAGATCTTCTTACTCTTCATACTCTTTCCTAAAATTTCCTGGCTTTTTGTTATATTTGCATTCTCTCATTGTCTCTCTTTCTCTCTCACACCCATGCACATGCATGTACGTGCACGCACGCACACACACACACACACACACAAACACACACGTTTTGATGTATCATTTTAAAATAATTTGAGGGCCATTATGACACTCCTTCATATATCATGATGTATCTTCTAAGAACAGAAACATTTTTTTCTGTGTAACTGCAATATCATTATCATCCCTAAAAAAGTTAACACTGCAGAGTTAGCAGCTGGTCCGTATTATCGCTGCTTCAGTTAGCTCAAGGATATCTTTTATACCTGCCTTTTTCATCTTAAATAAGGAGCAATTTTATGTGTGGTATTTGGTGATTATGACTCTTTAGATTCTTTTAGTCTAGAAGAGTTTCCTCATTCCCCCCGCCCCCAACTTTTTTGTGATATAGTTCACATACAACATTGTATATAGTTTTTAAAAAAAAAAACTTTTGCAGCCAATTAAGCCAACTGTGCTCTTTTCCCCATGGGGGCCCAGTGTGCAGTGGCTGCAAACAGCAGCCTCCTTGGTAGTGTGTGCAGCCTGTTGCTTGTACAGGTTGCCCTAAGGGACCTTGGATACAGCTTTTTCCAGTGGACTTTCGTGACTAGCATGCTGTCCCCAGTCTAGGCTCCAGACGGGTATGCATGGTGCCTTTGGAAAGCCCTGGGGCACACTGGCCAGGGTCCACATTGGCCAAGTCATAATGTCCATCCACACTGAGCTGTAGAACAAGGAGCCTGTGATTGAGACCCTTCTTGGGGCCAAGTTCAAGTTCTTGGCCACCAGAAGATCTACATCTGCAAGAACTGGGTGTTTACTAAGTTTAGTGCAGATGAACTTGAAAACATGGTGGCAGAAAAGCAGCTCATCCCGGATGGCGAGGGGTCACATATTATATGCACAACCCTGATGGTGGCCCTCTGGACAAATGAGGGGCCCTGCCCTTATGAGAGCGTTGGCATGGTCACCTTCTTCCTCTTGCCCACCGATGAATCTTACGTTCCTGTCCAAAAAAAAAAAAAAAAATACTGACTTTGGAGTTATTATATAGAATATCCTTCATCCTAGATTTTTTGATCTATGTGATATGTACTATGCTTAGTCGCACAGTTGTGTGTGACTCTTTGCTACCCCATGGGCTATAGCCTGCCAGGTTCCTCTGTCCATGGAATTTTCTAGGCAAGAATATTGGGGGAAATTGCCATTTCCTCCTCCTGGGGATCTTTCCCACCTCGGGATTGAACCTGTGTCTCTTGCGTCTCCTGCATTGGTGGATTCTTTACACTGTGCCACCTGGGAAGCCCTCTTTGAGATATATATATATATGATATATATAATTATGATATATATAGTTAATTTATTCCTTAATCCCATAGATTCCTTATAAAATAGAAATTATACCCAGAGGTTATATTAGATTCAGGTTAAATTTTTTTCTAGCAAGAATACCTTATAATGATACTGTATACTTGCTGTTGAATCATGTCAACACATACTGTTACATTGTCCCACTGTTAGTGATGCTGCGTTTCTTCATTTAATTAAGGTAGAAACCCCATTGTAAAGGTACATTGTCCTCTTTGTATTTTGTAATTCATGGGGTGCTGCTTTGACACCACAAAAATTCTATTTTCCAAATTCCTTTCCATAATTTAATATCTGTTAATAATCCTTGCTGGATCACTCATTGCATGTAGTATAAAATGAAAATGAAAAATGGTGAATTATTCATTCTTTGCTCCTTTTTTTCCCAATATCACTGTGACCTTTTTCTCTGCTTATTCTGCTGCATGTAGAAGCACACAAAACTGTACATACAGAAACATGTATGCACAGAAAACGTGTACACACAGAAAACTGTACATATCAAAAGTATACACTTCAGTGAATTGTCACAAATGAAAGCCATCATATAGTCAGTGCTCAGAAAAATAAGCAGAATATTACCAGCGCCATGAAAGCCTCCTGCTTTCTCCTAATCTCTGTCCCTAACCCCCAACCCCTAAGAGTGGTCGTTAGTATATATTAGTTTTGCCTGCTTCTTATGTTTATATAAATGAAGTCATGTAGTATATATACTCTTGCCTTTCTTCTTTGGCTCAACTTTATGAAATTTATCCACATTGTTAGAGGTATTTTCTTCATTTTTGTTGTTACGTGGTATCCCTTTCTGTGAATATATGTGTATGTGTGAAGTCGCTCAGTCGTGTCTGACTCTTTGCGACCCCATGGACTGTAGTCTATCAGGCTCCTCTGTCCATGGGATTTTCCAGGCAAGAGTGCTGGAGTGGATTGCCATTTCCTTACCACATTGTTTATCCTATTGCCTTGTCATTGGCTATTAGTAATAGTACTGCTATGAATATTCTTATATATTTGATTCAGTTTTTAAATTTTATTTGTGTGTTACAATAAATTATGGTTGTGATTCTTTTTCATGCTCAAGTTGTCCCAAATATGACCAAATTATGTCTTTTTGACATGGCCCCCCTGTTAGTCTTTGAGCACTTGCCCAATATATAGTATAAGAAGATGCCTTAGGCTCCTTTTGTTTTTTTCCTTGCCCCAGACATGAAATCAGCTATTTTTTAAGGATTTCTAGTTCCTCTTAATGAGGTTAGCAAGATCAGGACACTAGGTATGCTCACTGATGCTGGATGTCATTGTCATTTAGGCTCTTTCAGTATATAGAGCTAAAAATAAATTTAAAAAGAAAAGTCTGTTCATAATTTTATTTCCATTTAGTTCACTTTTTAATATCATCAGTTATCATGTGATTTTCCACCACTTAAAGGTACTCGAAGGTGTAAATTGAGACTATGAAAATCAAGTTTTCCATCTTTCATCAATTGTTTGTTACCAGAAGGATACATGTTTGTTACAGAAATATAAGTAAGCAAGAAGAAGAAAATAGCAATTAGCTGTAATTTGAACCATTTGTAACATTTTGGCATATGACTGGTTCTCCATATCCATGGGTTCTGCATCTGCAAATTCAACTACCCATGGATTAAAAATATTTGGGGAAAAATTTTTTAGGAAGTTCCAAAAGCAAAACTTGAATTTGCTGGTGCCAGCCAGAACTATTTATGTAACATTTACATTGTATTTACATTTACATTGTATTACATTACAATGTACATTGTATTATACATAATCTGGAGATGATCTAAAATATGAGAGGATATATGAAGGTGGTGCAAATAGAACATCATTTTACTTAAGTGACTTTTGCATTGGCAGGTTTTGGTATTTATGAGGGAGTCTTGGAACCAGTCCCTGTTGGCTACTGAGAGAATGATTGTGTATCATAGTCTTCACAGATGAATATAGAGTTGATCCTTATTATTCACAGATTCCATGTAGGTGAATCTGTTTACTTGCTAAAATTTGTCACTCCCTCCCAAATCAATACTTGAGGTGCTTTTACAGTCATTTGCAGACATGTGCAGAGCAGCAAAAAATTTGAGCCCCTCTACTTATTTATATTGTTTCCAGCTGGTGTCAAACAAGGTGATGTTCAACATTGTTTCAGCTCTCCTACTATAAACAAATGTCCTTTTTTGTGGTCTGTTTGATACTCTTCACATTTTCATGCATTTGTTGATGGTTTTGCTGTTTTTAAGTGGTCCCTAATGGCACCCCACTCCAGTGCTCTTGCCTGGAAAATTTCTTGGACGGAGGAGCCTGGTAGGCTGCAGTCCATGGGGTCCCTAAGAGTCGGACACAACTGAGCGTCTCCACTTTCACTTTTCACTTTTATGCATTGGAGAAGGAAATGGCAACCCACTCCAGTGTTCTTGCCTGGAGAATCCTAGGGACGGGGGAGCCTGGTGGGCTGCCATCTATGGGGTCACACAGAGTCGGACACGACTGAAGGGACTTGGCAAGTATAGTGTCAGAGTATTATCTTGTGTTCTCAAGTATGGGGAAGTCTGTGATGTATCTTATGGAGAATATACGTGTGGTAAGTTAGATAAGTTCTTTCACATGAGTTTATAGTGTAAGCCATAAATTAAGGTGCCTTTAAACAAACACAGAAGACAAGATTACATGTTGACCAGCTGACAAAAATGCTGTGACCAAGAGCTCTTAGGAACCAATCCTGTTTCAACCCTGGGAGCAGCAGTTGAGTATTCACTAATTCAGTGTTGGCAGTGACTTTATAGGACATAGCTACTACAAATAATGAGGCTCAACTGTGTATTTTAGTAGGGAAAAACTGGGTTCTAAGAAAGATGGTTTTCACTGAAAGAAGAGTGAGAATACTTGATGCTCATTTGTTTCCCTTAGGGCAGCAGCGTTCTCGGATGCTAGCTACTCTTTTTAAGGATGAAAGGTGCCAGCAGCTCGCTGCTTATGGGATCCTAGAGAAAATGTACCTAGACAGGATCATCAGAGGAAATCAGCTTCAAGAATTTGCTGCCATGCTGATGCCTCACCAGAAAGCAACTACAGCCGATGGTAATGACTGCTTCTTATAAGTATGTGGTAGTAGACGTTCGGGTCACACTAGTGAACATATGTTAAATTTGAACAGTCTTGATAGCTTTATGTAATATTTTTATCTAATGCTTGATAAAAAATGAATATTGACTAAAGATGAATATCATACATGGATATGAGTTTGAAATATAAAGGTAGACCTATTGGAAAGCATTTTTTGGAATATTTTTTGGAAACTGAAAAGGCAGAAGAATTATAGGCTAGGCTTATAGCACCTGATTTTTTTAAAACTCAAACCATTTAGTAAGTACCTTAATGAATTTTAAACATCAGTTTGTAACAGAGCATAATTACCCAGTCCTGTTTTAGACAGAGCAAAATTTGGCACAATAGCTTGCGCGAGCTTATTAAGGGGTAAGAATAGAACTTGGTGTTGTGTTTCCTACTATTTGCTTAAGTCAGACTGTCTTTGCTGGGAAAGAATTTATGATAGATGCTTGTTCATAAGATCAATAATTTTATGTATGTTTATCTATAGAGATTTTAAGGTAGCTTATAACAGTAGCACACATGACTAGAAATATAGATGTAGACCCCTAGAAATATGGAAAAGGTCAAGACAGACGTGCAGATCTGTCAGACTCATTGCCTTGGATTCACTGTTATCCCATACTGAAGAGAATCTAGCTGTATACAATTATTTCTGTAAGATTTGGCAAAAAGGTATATATACCTCAGCAGTCACTGCCCTAGTTCCCAGATTTACTGAAGCAATTATATTGACCTATTGAATTTCTTTTATTTAATTATACATTAAGAAACAAATAATTATCTTTCTGTCTGAAGGAGATAATTTATTCCATAGGATACTCTTTATGAAGATAGTGAGAAAAATTCCATTTCAGTCTTAGGATTAGTTGTGATTCTCCAAGCACTTGATTTAATTTAAGTAATGTGAGTTGATAAACTGATTGATTTTCTTAATTTGATAGGCTGCTAGAAAGTTTAAAAAATTAAACTTGTAGCCCACCTGTAATGGGTATGTTTTGATCATTGCTATTCTTCTTTTTCTTTTTTAATTTTAAGTTTTCTTGTCTCCTGTGTATTCTGAGCAATTTTAATAAATTCTTTTGCAGGAAGTTATCTGATAAAAGCTAAATAAAT
This sequence comes from Redunca redunca, assembly GCA_006410935.1. Taxonomy (NCBI): domain Eukaryota; kingdom Metazoa; phylum Chordata; class Mammalia; order Artiodactyla; family Bovidae; genus Redunca; species Redunca redunca. Next base: position 131,426 of record SJYQ01003503.1, read on the forward strand.
AAGGAAAAGTTTCCAGAACTGATATAGTTAAACTTCAGATTTGACTTTGTGCTTTCTGGCCAAAGAAAGAAAAAATAAAAATCAGATTACTCTTCTAAAATGAGCAATTCTAACTAGGATCTCTGAGAATGCAAATGATTTTCAAATTTCTCACAGGAGACTATGTATATGGGACAGGTATTTTGTCTTCTTCCATTTTAGCGTTTGTTACTTTATTTATTTTTTGTGACCATCTTTGTTTATTGTCATTACAACCCCTAGGCTAGCAATCTTGAGACACAGTGTTGTTGTTATTCTTCCAATTCAGTGGTTTTAGTGTATTCCCCGGGTTTTACAGTGTTACTGCTAAGGTGTTTTCTGCTCTGTAGATTTGCCTATTCTGAGCATTTCCTATAAACGGAACCACACAGTGTGCGATCCGCTGTGCCTGGCTTCTTTCACTTGGCTTGATGTTTCCGCGGTTCATCTGTGTTGTAGTGTACATCAGTACTTCATTCGCTTTTATTGCCAGATAACATTGTGTTACCTCATTTTATTTCATCAGTTGACGGGCATGTAGGTTCTGTTGTGAACATTCATGTAAAAGTTTTTGTACGGACATAGGTTTTTGATTTTTTTAATTTTTAGTTCTCTTGGATGTATATCTAGGAGTGGGATCACTGGGTCATATGGTAGCTAACATCTGTGTGAAAACTTTCACATGGATGTTCACAACAGCATTATTAGTAGCAAAAACAACCTAAATGCCCATCAGCTGATAAGGTGTGCTGCCGTCCATGGGGTCACAAAGAGCTGGACATAAAGACTGGGCACCTGGATAGCAACAGCAGCACGGTAACTATGTTCAGTCTTTTGAGGAGCTGCCAGACTGTGTCCAAAATGACTGCCGCAGTTCACCCTCCTGTGTGTGAGGGTTCCATTTTCTCCGTGTTTTCTCCCACAGTTGTTATTATCTGTCTTTTTGATTGTCTTGATACCCACTAGTCATCCTAGTGGGTATGAAGTGTGGTATCTTGTTATGGTTTTGACTTGCATTTCCCTGAGGGCTTCATGATGTTGAACACCTTTTCATATGCTTATTGACCACTTTTAAAGCGGGTGGGTTTTTTTTATTATTAAATTGTGTGAATTCTTATATATTCTAGATGTTATCATTGCCAGATAAATATCTTCTTCCATTGTATGTGTTGTTTCTTCACTGTTGATGGTATCTTTTGAAACCCAAAAGTTATTAATTAATTTTTATGAAATCCAATTTATGTTTTTTCTTTTGTTGCTTGTACTTTACGTGTTGTATCTAAAAGGCTGTTGCCTAATCCAGGGTCATAAAAAGTTGCTCTATTTTCTTCTATAAGTTTTATAATTGCAGCACTTATATTTAGGTCTTTGATTAATGTTAAATTAATTTTTGTATGTGGTGTGAAGTAGGGGTCCAACTTTACTTTGCCTGTGAATATTCGGTTGTCCTAGCACCATTTGTTGGACTGTTATTTCCCCACTGAATTACCTTGGCATCTTTGTTGGCAATCAGTTGACTGTAAATGTGAATTTATTTCTGGACTCTAAATTCTATTCCGTTATTCTATATGTCTGTCTGCACACCAGAATTCCCCAGTCTTGATTACTGTATCTCAGTAGTAAAATCAGAAAACCAGAAATTTTGAGCCTTTAAGCTTTGTTCTTTTTCAAAATTGTTTTGGCTCCTCTGGGTCCTTTGAGTTTCCATGTGAATTTTAAGATGAGTTTGTCAATCTCTGTGAAGAAGCCAGATGGGATTTTGTTAGGGACCGCACCGAGCCTGTAGATCAATTTGGGGAGTTAACAATATTAAATCTTCCATATTTTCCTATTTATTTAGGTCTTTATATTGGAAAGTGCCTAAGAGAGTCAATCTTAAAAGTCCTCATCACAAGAAAAAAATTATAACTGTGAGTTGATGAGGCTAGTTAGCTAAACTGGTGATGATCATTTCACAGTATATACATATATATCAACTCACTGTGTTATATACCTTAAATGAATACAATGTTACATGTTAATTATATCTCAATAAAAGGGAAAAAAAGAATTGGGTGAGCCCAACAGTCTAACACTTTCAGGATGGGGCCTTAGGTCCAGAGCTCTGTCAGGCCGTTTTATCTTAGGGGAAGATCCTGTGCCTGATATCTCACGAAGGGATCTTGCCATCCAAACACTTCTCACATTTGCCTCAGTATGGTACTTGTGCAGTCCCCAGAGAAATGGAGACATTCCCATTGCTCTGTGTGTTTTGACTTATCAAGCTTACAGAACAGCCTGCAGGATTGGTTTGCTGCTGCTGGCTGATGAAATTTGTGCTTATAGCAAGAGAAAAGAAGGCAGTGAAGCTGCTGACTAGTCTAAAGAAGCAAAAGCCCAAATCCAGAGGACTAAATCTGTTCAGCTAATAAGTAACTACTTGCCAATCATCTTCTAAATGTTATTTTTATTTAATTGTATGATTCCAGATGTACCAATTAGGGTATCTTGGTTGCTTTTAAAATGTTGATAAGAATAAAGACAATGATTATGAATTATTACATGTCTGGAAAACTTTTTTTTAAAAAAGATGCGTCTTTTAAGAGTGTAAACCTAGTTTCAAAATTATAACTTTCTTATTTATATTTAAGGTTCTAGCATCTTGGACAGAGCTGTTATTGAACACAATTTATTGTCTGCAAGCAAATTATATAATAATATTACCTTTGAAGAACTTGGAGCCCTTTTAGAGATTCCTGCAGCTAAGGTATTTTCTTATTTCCAATACATAAAAAGGAAGTTAAGAGACTAAATCATTGATATAAAGAGAAAATAAAATACATACAGTTGGAGCTCAATAACTGTGGATGAAAAATTTGTGGATATGGAGGGGGCCAGCTGTATTCATTGTACTACTTCATTTTATGCAAGGGTCTGGAGCCTCCGTGGGTTTTA